>CAJHQP010001014.1:0-136564 GCA_905132765.1 Moricandia arvensis
CTTAGAGGATGTTTCACGTTCAAGTACGTTTTGAAGAACTTTGGTGATTCTTGGGATGTTTTGAGATGCAGAACTGGGCATATGCATCCGAGGTTTATCTACAGATAGAGATCATGCCAAAATGATATTGTGATCTATATTTGGCCACAAGATATAGATTTGAGTTAGTTTGCTAATTTCACCGGTTTGATGTCTATTCGACTGTTAGATCTAAAGTTAAGCCAAAATTACTGAAGAGTGGTATGTCTGTCTTGCGAGAGGAAGCTGTCGAGAAGATGAATGAGTGTCGATCAAGTTGGAGTTGGATAAATCCAGTATTTTATCGACCAGTATGAGCTCGACAAAGACCCACCTGTTATCAAGGAGGTCCTTTAACGCGATCCAAGTTAAGAGCCTTAAAGGAAGCTTTAGGACTGTGGATCAAGTTTGTGCAAGAGGAAGACGAGTTGGTCCATGGCAACAAGAAGGCACCAAGTGCTTGTTACAGCCTTATGGTGTTTCAACACTTGAATAATTTCGGGTGAAAACCCATTAGCTTTAGGATCTAGATTTCACAAACCCACTAGGGGTTGGTTTTATCTTTTTATAAACCCACTAAGGGTTGGTTTTATCTTTTTATAAACCCACTAGGGTTTGGATTTATCTTTGGAGTCGGTTAGGGTTTTTGTAGTTTCCTGACAAGACCTGGTATTTACCACTATTGTGCCATGATATAATCTTTATTTAGAGTCTATTATATGTGTTTAGAGTATGTCTTAGAGGATTTTCAGGTTCAAGTACGTTTTGAAGAACTTTGGTGATTCTTGAGCTGTTTGAGATGAAGAACTTTGGTGATTCTTGAGCTGTTTGAGATGAAGAACTTCGGAGATGCATCCAAGGTTTATCTACAGATGGAGATCATGACAAAATGATATTGTAGTCATATTTGGCCACAAGATAAAGATTTGAGTTAGATTTCTAATTCCACCGGTTTGATGTTCATTCGACTATTAGATCTAAAGTTATGCCCAAATTACTGAAGAGTGGTCTGTCTGCCTTGCGAGAGGAAGCTGTGGAGAAGATGAATGAGTGTCGTTAAAGTTGGATTTGGATAAGTCCAGTATTTTATCGACCAGGACGAGCTCAACAACAACCCACTTGTGTATCAAGGAGGTCCTTTAACGCGAACCAAGTTAAGAGCCTTAAAGGAAGCTTTAGGACTGTGGATCAAGTTTGTGCAAGAGGAAGACGAGTTGGTCCATGGCAACAAGAAGGCGTCAAGTGCTTGTTACAACCTTATGGTGTTTCAACAATTGAATAATTTTGGGTTAAAACCCATTATCTTTAGGATTTAGATTTCATAAACCCACTAGGGGTTGGTTTTATCTTTTCATAAACCCATTAAGGGTTGGTTTTATCTTTTTATAAACCCACTAGGGTTTGGATTTATCTTTGCAGTCGGTTAGGGTTTTTGTAGTTTACTGATAAGGCCTGATAATTACCACTATTGTGCCATAATATAAACTCTATTTAGAGTCTATTATATGTGTTTAGATTATGTCTTAGAGTTTTTCGGGTGAAAACCCATTAGCTTTAGGATTGAGATTTCATAAACCCACTAGGGGTTGGTTTTATCTTTTCACAAACCCAATTAGGTTTGGTTTTATTTTTTCATAAACCACTAGGGTTTGGATTTATCTTTAGACTCGGTTAGGGTTTTTGTAGTTTAATGATAAGGCCTGATATTTACCACTATTGTGCCATGATACAAGCTCTATTTAGAGTCTATTATATGTGTTTAGAGTATGTCTTTGATTTTTTCGGGTGAAAACCCATTAGCCTTAGGATTTACATTTCATAAACCCACTAGGGGTTGGTTTTTTCTTTTCATAAACCCACTAAGGGTTGGTTTTATCATTGCATAAACCCACTAGGGTTTGGCTTTATCTTTAGAGTCGGTTAGGGTTTTTGTAGTTTCCTGATAAGGCCTGATATTTACCATTATTGTGCCATGATATAAGCTCTATTTAGAGTCTATTATATACGTTTAGAGTATGTCTTAGAGTATTTCGGTTGAAACCCCATTAGCTTTAGGATTTAGATTTCATAAACCCACTAGGGGTTGGTTTTATCTTTTCATAAACCCACTAAAGGTTGGTTTTATCTTTTCATAAACCCAGTAGGGGTTGGATTTATCATTAGAGTCGGTTAGGGTTTTTGTAGTTTCCTGATAAGACCTGATATTTACCACTATTGTGCCATGATATAATCTTTATTTGGAGTCTATTATATGTGTTTAGAGTATGTCTTAGAGGATTTTCAGGTTCAGGTAAGTTTTGAAGAATTTTGGTGATTCTTGACCTGTTTGAGATGCAGAACAACGTAGATGAATCCCATGTTTATCTACAGATGGAGATCATGACAAAATGATATTGTGCACATATTTGGCCACAAGATAAATATTTGAGTTAGCTTTCTAATTCCACCGGTTTGATGTCCATTCGACTGTTAGATCTATAGTTATGCCCGAATTACTGAAGAGTGGTCTGTCTGCCTTGCGAGAGGAAGCTGTCGAGAAGATGAATGAGTGTCGATCAAGTTGGAGTTGGATAAGTCCAGTATTTTATCGACCAGGATGAGCTCGACAAAGACCCACTTGTGTATCAAGGAGGTCCTTTAACGCGAGCCAAGTTAAGAGCCTTAAAGGAAGCTTTAGGATTGTGGATCAAGTTTGTGCAAGAGGAAGACGACTTGGTCCATGGAAACGAGAAGGCGTCAAGTGCTTGTTACAACCTTATGGTGTTTCAACACTTGAATAATTTTGGGTGAAAACCGATTAGCTTTAGGATTTAGATTTCATAAACCCACTAGGGGCTGGTTTTATCTTTTCATAAACCCACTAAGGGTTGGTTTTATCTTTTATAAACCCACTAGGGTTTGGATTTATCTTTGGAGTCGATTAGGGTTTTTGTAGTTTACTGATAAGGCCTGATATTTACCACTATTTTTCCATGATATAAGCTCTATTTAGAGTCTATTATATGTGTTTAGATTATTTCTTCGAGTTTTTTGGGTGAAAACCCATTAGCTTTAGGTTTTAGATTTCATAAACCCACTAGGGGTTGGTTTTATCTTTTCATAAACTCACTAAGGGTTGATTTTATCTTTTCATAAACCCACTAAGGGTTGGTTTTATCTTTTCGTAAACCCACTAGGGTTTAGATTTATCTTTAGAGTCGGTTAGGGTCTTTGTAGTTTCCTTATAAGGCCTGATATTTACCACTATTGTGCCTCGATATAAGCTCTATTTAGAGTCTATTTTATGTATTTAGAGTATGTATTAGAGTATTTTGGGTGAAAATGCATTAGATTTAGGATTTAGATTTCGTAAACCCACTAGGGGTTGGTTTTATCTTTTCATAAACCCACTAAGGGTTGGTTTTTTCTTTTCATAAACCCACTAAGGGGTCGGATTTATCTTTAGAGTCGGTTAGGGTTTTTGTAGTTTCCTGGTAAGACCTGATATTTACCACTATTGTGCCATGATATAAGCTTTATTTATAGTCTGTTATATGTGTTTAGTTTATGTCTTAGAGGATTTTCAGGTTCAGGTACGTTTTGAAGAACTTTGGTGATTCTTGAGCTGTTTGAGATACAGAACTGGGCAAATGCATCCGAGGTTTATCTACAGATGGAGATCATGCCAAAATGATATTGTGCTCATATTTGGCCATAAGATATAGATTTGAGTTAGCTTTCTAATTCCACCGGTTTGATGTCCATTCGACTGTTAGATCTAAAGTTGTACCCAAATTACTGAAGAGTGGTCTGTCTGCCTCGCGAGAGGAAGCTGTCGAGAAGATGAATGAGTGTCGATCAAGTTGGAGTCGGATAAGTCCAGTACTTTATCGACATGGATGAGCTCGACAAAGACACACTTGTGTATCAAGGAGGTCCTTTAACGCAAGCAAAGTTAAGAGCCTTAAAGGAAGCTTTAAGATTGTGGATCAGGTTTATGCAAGAGGAAGACGAGACGAGTTGGTCCATGGCAATGAGAACGCGTCGAGTGCTTGTTACAACCTTAAGGTGTTTCAACACTTGAATAATTTCGGGTGAAAACCCATTAGATTTAGGATTTAGATTTCATAAACCCACTAGGGGTTGGTTTTATCTTTTCATAAACCCACTAAGGGTTGGTTTTATCTTTTCATAAACCCACTAGGGTTTGGATTTATCTTTAGAGTCGGTTAGGGTCTTTGTAGTTTCCTGATAAGGCCTGATATTTACCACTATTGTGCCATGATATTAGTTCTATTTAGAGTCTATTATATGTGTTTAGAGTATGTCTTACAGTATTTCAGGTGAAAACCCATTACCTTTATGATTTAGATTTCATATATCCACTAGGGGTTGGTTTTATTTTTTCATAAACCCACTAAGGGTTGGTTTTATCTTTTCATAAACCCACTAGGGGTTGAATTTATCTTTAGAGTCGGTTAGGGTTTTTGTAGTTTCCTAATATGACCTGATATTTACTACTATTGTGCCATGTTATAATCTTTATTAGAGTCTATTATATGTGCTTAGATTATGTCCTAGAGGATTTTCAGGTTCAGGTACGGTTTGAAGAACTTTGGTGATTCTTGAGCTGTTTGAGATGCATAACTGTGCAGATGCATCCGAGGTTTATCTACAGAAGGAGATCATTCCAAAATGATATTGTGCTCATATTTGGCCACAAGATATATATTTTAGTTAGCTTTCTAATTACACAGGTTTTATGTCCATTCGACTGTTAGATCTAAAGTTATACCAAAATTACTGAAGAGTGGTCTGTCTGCCTTGCGAGAGGAAGCTGTCGAGAAGATGAATGAGTGTCGATCAAGTTGGAGTTGGATATGTCCAGTATTTTATCGACCAGGATGAGCTCGACAAAGACCCACTTGTGTATCAAAGAGGTCCTTTAACACGAGCCAAGTTAAGATCCTTAAAGGAAGCTTTAGGACTGTGGATCAAGTTTGTGCCAGAGGAAGACAAGTTGGTCAATGGCAACGAGAAGGCGTCAAGTGCTTGTTACAACCTTATGGTGTTTCAACACTTGAATAATTTCGGGTGAAAACCCATTAGCTTTAGGATTTAGATTTCATAAACCCACTAGGGGTTGGTTTTATCTTTTCATAAACCCACTAAGGGTTGGTTTTATCTTTTCATAAACCCACTAGGGGTTGGGTTTATCTTTAGATTCGGTTAGGGTTTTTGTAGTTTCCTGATAAGACATGATATTTACCACTATTGTCCCATGATATAAGCTTTATTTAGAGTCTTTTATATGTGTTTAGAGTAAGTCTTACAGGATTTTCAGGTTCAGGTACGTTTTGAAGAACTTTGGTGATTCTATAGCTGTTTGAGATGCAGAACTTGGCAGATGCATCCAAGGTTTATCTACAGATGGAGATCATGCCAAAATGATATTTTGCTCTTATTTGGCCACAAAATATATATTTGAGTTAGCTTTCTAATTCCACCGGTTTAATGTCCATTTGACTGTTAGATCTAAAGTTATGCCCAAATTAATGAAGAGTGGTATGTCTGCCTTGCGAGAGAAAGCTGTCGAGAAGATGAATGAGTTTCGATCAAGTTGGAGTTGGATAAGTCCAGTATTTAATCGACCAGCATGAGCTCGACAAAGACCGACTTTTGTATCAAAGAGGTCCTTTAACGCGAGCCAAGTTAAGAGGCTTAAAGGAAGCTTAAGGACTGTGGATCAAGTTTGTGCAAGAGGAAGACGAGTTGGTCCATGGCAACGAGAAAGCGTCAAGTGCTTGTTACAACCTTATGGTGTTTCAACACTTGAATAATTTCGGGTGAAAACCCATTAGATTTAGGATTTAGATTTCATAAACCCACTAGGGGTTGGTTTTATCTTTTCATAAACCCACTAAGGGTTGGTTTTATCTTTTTATAAACCCACTAGGGTTTGGATTTATCTTTGGAGTCGGTTAGGGTTTTTGTAGTTTACTGATAAGGCCTGATACTTACCACTATTGTGACATGATATAAGCTCTATTTAGAGTATATTATAATTGTTTAGAGTATGTCTTAGAGTTTTTCGGGTGAAAAACATTAGCTTTAGGATTTAGATTTCATAAACCCAATAATGGGTTGGTTTTATCTTTTCATAAACCCAATAAGGGTTGGTTTTATCTTTTCATAAACCCACAAGGGTTTAGATTTATCTTTAGATTCGGTTTGGGTTTTTGTAGTTTCCTGATAAGGCTTGATATTTTCCACTATTGTGCCATGATATAAGCTCTATTTAGAGTATATTATATGTGTTTAGAGTATGTCTTAGAGTATTTCAGGTGAAAACCCATTAGCTTTAGGATTTAGATTTCATAAACCCACTAGGGGTTGGTTTTATCGTTTCATACACCCACTAAGGTTTGGTTTTGTCTTTTCATAAACCCACTAGGGTTTGGATATATCTTTAGAGTCAGTTAGGGTTTTTGTAGTTTCCTGATAAGTCCTGATATTTACCACTATTGTGCCATGATATAAGCTCTATTTAGAGTCTATTATATGTTTTAGAGTATGTCTTACAGTATTTCAGGTGAAAACCCATTAGCTTTATAATTAGATTTCATAAACCCACTAGGGGATAGTTTTACCTTTTCATAAACCCACTAATGTTTGGTTTTGCCTTTTCATAAACCCACTAGAGTTTGGATTTATCTTTAGATTCGGTTTGGGTTTTTGTAGTTTTCCTGATAAGGCCTGATATTTTCCACTATTGTGCCATGATATAAGATTTATTTAGAGTCTATTATATGTGTTTAGAGAATGTCTTAGAGTATTTCGGGTGAAAACCCTTTAGCTTTAGGATTTAGATTCCATAAACCCACTAAGGGTTGGTTTTATATTTTCATAAACCCACTAGGGTTGGTTTTATATTTTCATAAACCCACTAGGGGTTGGATTTATCTTTAGATTCGGTTAGGGTTTTTGTAGTTTCCTGATAAGACCTGATATTTACCACTATTGTGCCATGATATAAGCTTTATTTAGAGTCTTTTATATGTGTTTAGATTATGTCTTAGAGGATTTTCAGGTTCTGGTACGTTTTGAAGAACTTTGGTGATTCTTGAGCTGTTTGAGATGCAGAACTGCGCAGATGCGTCCGAGGTTTATCTACAGATGGAGATCATTCCAAAATGATATCGTGCACAGATATGGACACAAGATAAATATTTGAGTTAGCATTCTAATGCCACCGGTTTGAGGTCCATCCGGCTGTTAGATCTAATAAGTTATGCCCAAATTACTGAAGAGTGGTCTGTCTGCCTCGCGAGAGGAAGTTGTCGAGAAGATGAATGAGTGTCGATCAAGTTGGAGTTGGATCACTCCATTACTTGATCGACCAGGATGAGCTCGACAAAGACCCACTTGTGTATCAAGTTAAGAGCGTTAAAGGAAACTTTAAGACTGTGGATCAAGTTTGTGCAAGAGGAAGACGAGTTGGTCCATGGCAAAGAGAAGGCGTCAAGTTCTTGTTAAAACCTTATGGTTTTTCAACACTTGAATAATTTCGGGTGAAAACCCATTAGCTTTAGGATTTAGATTTCATAAACCCACTAAGGATTGGTTTTATCTTTTCATAAACCCACTAAGGGTTGGTTTTATCTTTTCATAAACCCATTAGAGTTTTGATTTATCTTTAAATTCGGTTAGTGTTTTTGTAGTTTCCTGATAAGACCTGATATTTACCACTATTGTTCCATGATATAAGATCTATTTAAGTCTATTATATGTGTTTAGAGTTGTTTGAGATGCAGAACTCCACAGATGCATCCGAGGTTTATCTACAGATGGAGATCATGACAAAATGATATTGTTCTTATATTTGGACACAAGATATAGATTTAAGTTAGCTTTCTAATGCCACCGGTTTGATGTGCAACCGACTGTTAGATCTAAAGTTATGCCCAAATTACTAAAGAGTCATCTGTCTGGCTCGCGAGAGGAAGCTGTCGAGAAGATGAATGAGTATCGATCAAGTTGGAGTTGGATCAGTACAGTATTTAAACAACCAGGATGGGCTCGACAAAGACCCACTTGTTTATCAAGGAGTTCCTTTAATACGAGCCAAGTTAAGACCCTTAAAGGAAGCTTTAGGACTTTGGATCAAGTTTGTGCAAGAGGAAGACGAGTTGGTCCATGGCAAGAAGAAGGCGTCAAGTACTTGTTACAACCTTATGGTTTTTAAACACTTGAATAATTTCGGGTGAAAACCCATTAGCTTTAGGATTTAGTTTTCACAAACTCACTAGGGTTGGTTTTATCATCTTTCATAAAACCCACTAGGGTTTAGATTTATCTTTAGAGTCGGTTATGGTTTTTGTAGTTTCCTGATAAGACCTGATATTTACCACTATTGTGCCATGATATTAGCTCTATATAGAGTTTATTATATGTGTTTAAAGTATGTCTTAGAGTATTTGGGGCGAAACCCCATTAGATTTAGGATTTAGATTTCATAAACCCACTAGGGGTTGATTTTATCTTTTCATAAACCCACTAAGGGTTGGTTTTATCTTTTCATAAACCCACTAGGGGTTGGATTTATCTTTAGAGTCGGTTAGAGTTTTTGTAGTTTCCTGATATTTACCACTATTGTGCCATGATATAATCTTTATTTAGACTCTTTTATATGTTATTAGAGTATGTCTTAGAGGATTTTCAGGTTCAGGTACGTTTTGAAGAACTTTGGTGAATCTTGAGCTGTTTGAGATGCAGAAATGCGCAGATTCATCCCAGGTTTATCTACAGATGGAGATCATGCCAAAATGATATTGTGCTCAAATTTGGGCACAAGATAGAGATTTGAGTTAGCTTTCTAATGCCACCGTTTTGCTGTCCATCCCACCGTTAGATCTAAAGGTATACCTAAATTACTGAAGAGTGGTCTGTCTGCCTCGCGAGGGAAAGCTTTTGAGAAGATGAATGAGTGTCGATCAAGTTGGAGTTGGATCAGTCCAGTATTTGATCAACCAGGATGAGCTCGACAAATACCCACTTGTGTATCACGGAGGTCCTTTAACGTGAGCCAAGTTAAGACCCTTAAAGGAATCTTTAGAACTCTGGATCAAGTTTGTGCAAGAGGAAGACGAGTTGGTCCATGGAAAGGAGAAGGCATCAAGTGCTTGTTACAACCTTATGGTCTTTAAACACTTGAATAATTTTGGGTGAAAACCCATTAGCTTTAAGATTTAGATTTCACAAACTCACTAGGGGTTGGTTTTATTTTTCATAAATCCACTAAGGGGTTGTTTTATCATTTAATAAACCCACTAGGGTTTGGATTTATCTTTAGAGTCGGTTAGGGTTTTTGTAGTTTCCTGATAAGACCTGATACTTACCACTATTGTGCCATGATATTAGCTCTATATAGAGTTTATTATATGTGTTTAAAGTATGTCTTAGAGTATTTGGGGCGAAACCCCATTAGATTTAGGATTTAGATTTCATAAACCCACTAGGGGTTGATTTTATCTTTTCATAAACCCACTAAGGGTTGGTTTTATCTTTTCATAAACCCACTAGGGGTTGGATTTATCTTTAGAGTCGGTTAGGGTTTTTGTAGTTTCCTGATAAGACCTGATATTTACCACTATTGTGCCATGATATAAGCTTTATTTAGAGTCTTTTATATGTGTTTAGAGTATGTCTTAGAGGATTTTCAGGTTCAGGTACGTTTTAAAGAACTTTGGTGAATCTTGAGCTGTTTGAGATGCAGAACTGCACAGATGTATCCCAGGTTTATCTACAGATGGAGATTATGCCAAAATGATATTGTGCTCAAATTTGGACACAAGATATATATTTTAGTTATCTTTCTAATGCCACCGGTTTGCTGTCCATCCGACTGTTAGATCTAAAGTTATTCCCAAATTACTGAAGAGTGGTCTGTCTGCCTCGCGAGGGAAAGCTGTCGAGAAGATGAATGAGTGTCGATCAAGTTGGAGTTGGATCAGTCCAGTATTTGATCGACCAGGATGAGCTTGACAAAGACCCACTTGTGTATCAAGGAGGTCCTTTAACGTGAGCCAAGTTAAGACCCTTACAGGAAGCTTTAGGACTCTGGATCAAGTTTGTGCAAGAGGAAGACGAGTTGGTCCATGGCAAGGATAAGGCGTCAAGTGCTTGTTACAACCTTATGGTCTTTAAACACTTGAATAATTCTGGGTGAAAACCCATTAGCTCTAAGATTTATATTTCATAAACTCACTAGGGGTTGGCTTTATCTTTTCATAAATCCACTAAGGGTTGGTTTTATCTTTTCATAAACCCACTAGGGTTTGGATTTATCTTTAGAGACGGTTAGGGTTTTTGTAGTTTCCTGATAAGACCTGATATTTACCACTATTGTGCCATGATATTAGCTCTATTTAGAGTATATTATATGTGTTTAAAGTATGTCTTAGAATATTTCGGGTGAAAACCCATTAGATATAGGATTTAGATTTCATAAACCCACTAGAGATTGGTTTTATCTTTTCATAAACCCACTAAGGATTGGTTTTATCTTTTCATAAACCCACTAGGGGTTGGATTTATTTTAGAGTCGGTTAGGGTTTTTGTAGTTTCCTGATAAGACCTGATATTTACCGCTATTGTGCCATGATATAAGCCTTTTAGAGTCTTTTATATGTGTTTAGAGTATATCTTAGAGGATTTTCAGGTTCAGGTACGTTTTGAAGAACTTTGGTGAAACTTGAGCTGTTTGAGATGCAGAACTGCGCAGATGCATCCCAGGTTTATCTACAGATCGAGATCATGCCAAAATGATATTCTGCTCATATTTGGACACAAGATAGATATTTTAGTTAGCTTTCTAATGCCACCGGCTGTCTGTCCATCCCACCGTTAGATCTAAAGTTATGCCCAAATAACTGAAGAGTGGTCTGTCTGCCTCTGGAGAGAAAGCTTTCGAGAAGATGAATTAGTGTCGATCAAGTTGGAGTTGGATCAGCCCAGTATTTGATCGACCAGGATGAGCTCGACAAAGACCCACTTTTGTATCACGGAGGTTCTTTAACGTGAGCCAAGTTAAGACCGTTAAAGGAAGCTTTAGGACTCTGGATCAAGTTTGTGCAAGAGGAGGACGAGTTGGCCCATGGCAAGGAGAAGACGTCAAGTGCTTGTTACAACCTTATGGTCTTTAAACACATGATACACAAGTGGGTCTTTGTCGAGCTCATCCTGGTCGATCAAATACTGGACTCATCCAACTCCAACTTGATCGACACTCATTCAACTTGTAGACAGCTTTCTCACGTGAGGCAGACATACCAATCTTCAGTAATTTGGGCATAACTTTAGATCTAACAGTCGGATGGATAGAAAACCAGTGGCATTAGAAAGCTAACTCAAATCTCGATCTTGTGTCCAAATATGAGCACAATATCATTTTGGCATGATCTCCATCTGTAGATAAACCTGGGATTCATCTACGTAGTTCTGCATCTCAAACAGCTCAAGAATCACCAAAGTTCTTCAAAACGTACCTGGACCTGAAAATCCTCTAAGACATATTCTAAACACATATAAATAAATCCAGACCCTAGTGGGTTTATGAAAAGATAAAACCAACCCTTAGTGTGTTTATGAAAAGATAAAAACAATCCCTAGTGGGTTTTTGAAATCTAAATCCTAAAGCTAATGGGTTTTCACCCAAAATTATTCAAATGTTGAAAAACCATAAGGTTTTAACAAGCACTTGACGCCTTCTCCTTGCCAGGGACCAACTCGTCTTCCTCTTGCACAAACTTGATCCAGAGTCCTAAAGCTTCCTTTAAGGGTCTTAACTTGGCTCATGTTAAAGGACCTCCTTGATACACAAGTGGGTCTTTGTCGAGCTCATCCTGGTCGATCAAATACTGGACTGATCCAACTCCAACTTGATCGACACTCATTCATCTTCTCGACAGCTTTCTCTCGCGAGGCAGACAGACAATTCTTCAGTAATTTGGGCATAACTTTAGATCTAACAGTCGGATGGATAGCAAACCGGTGGCATTAGAAAGCTAACTCAAATCTTTATCTTGTGTCCAAATATGAGCACAATATCATTTTGGCATGATCTCCATCTGTAGATAAACCTGGGATTCAGCTACGAAGTTCTGCATCTCAAACAGCTATAGGATCACCAAAGTTCTTCAAAACGTACCTGAACCTGAAAATCCTCTAAGACATAATGTAAACACATATAAAAGACTCTAAATAAAGCTTATATCATGGCACAATAGAGGTAAATATCAGGTCTTATCAGGAAACTTCAAAAACCCTAACCGACTCTAAAGATAAATCCAACCCCTAGTGGGTTTATGAAAAGATAAAACCAACCATTTATGGGTTTATGAAAAGATAAAACCAACCCCTAGTGGGTTTTTAAAATCTAAATCCTAAATCTAATGGGTTTTCACCCGAAATACTCTAAGACATACTTTAAACACATATAATAGACTCTAAATAGAGTTTATATCATGGCACAATAGTGGTAAATATCAGGTCTTATCAGGAAACTACAAAAACCCTAACCGACTCTAAAGTTAAATCCAAACCCTAGTGGGTTTATGAAAAGATAAAACCAACCCTTAATGGATTTATGAAAAGATAAAACCAACCCCCAGTGAGTTTATGAAACCTAAATCCTAAAGCTAATGGGTTTTCACCCAAAATTATTCAAGTGTTTAAAGACCATAAGGCTGTAACAAGCACTTGACGCCTTCTCCTTGCAATGGACCAACTCGTCTTCCTCTTGCACAAACTTGATCTAGAGTCCTAAAGTTTCCTTTAAGGGTCTTAACTTGGCTCACGTTAAAGGACCTCCGTGATACACAAGTGGGTCTTTGTCGATCTCATCCTGGTCGATCAAATACTGGACTGATCCAACTCCAACTTGATCGACACTATTTCATCTTCTCGAAAGCTTCCTCTTGCGAGGCAGGCAGACCACGCTTCAGTAATTTGGGCATAACTTTAGATCTAACAGTCTGATGGACAGAAAACCGGTGGCATTAGAAAGCTAACTCAAATATCTATCGTGTGTCCAAATTTTAGCACAATATCATTTTGGCATGATCTCCATCTGTAGATAAACCTGGGATGCATCTGCGCAGTTCTGCATCTCAAACAGCTCAAGATTCACCAAAGTTCTTCAAAACGTACCTGAACCTAAAACTCCTCTAAGACATACTCTAAATACATATAAATAAATCCAAACCCTAGTGGGTTTATGAAAAGATAAAACCAACCCTTAGTGGGTTTATGAAAAGATAAAACCAACCCCTAGTGGGTTTTTGAAATCTAAATCCTAAAGCTAATGGGTTTTCACCCGAAATTATTCAAGTGTTGAAAAACCATAAGTTTGTAACAAGGACTTGACGCCTTCTCCTTGCCAGGGACCAACTCGTCTTCCTCTTGCACAAACTTGATCCAGAGTCCTAAAGCTTCCTTTAAGGGTCTTAACTTGGCTCGCGTTAAAGGACCTCCTTGATACACAAGTGGGTCTTTGTCGAGCTCATCCTTGTCGATTAAATACTTGACTGATCCAACTCTAACTTGATCGACACTCATTCATCTTTTCGACAGCTTTCTCTCGCGAGGCAGACAAACCACTCTTAAGTAATTTTGGCATAACTTTAGATCTAAAAGTCTGATGGACAGAAAATCGGTGGCATTAGAAAGCTAACTCAAATCTCTACCTTGTGTCCCAATATGAGCACATTATCGTTTTGGCATGATCTCCATCTGTATAACCTGGGATGCATCTATGCAGTTCTGCATCTCAAACAGCTCAAGATTCACCAAACTTCTTCAAAACGTACCTGAACCTGAAAATCCTCTAAGACATACTCTAAACACATATAAAAGACTCTAAATAAAGTTTATATCATGGCACAATAGTGGTAAATATCAGGTCTTATCAGGAAACTACAAAAATCCTAACCGACTCTAAAGATAAATCCAACCCCTAGTGGGTTTATGAAAAGATAAAACCAATCATTTGTGGGTCTATGAAAAGATAAAACACACCCCTAGTGGGTTTATGAAATCTAAATCCTAAAGCTTATGGGTTTTCACCCAAAATTATTCAACTGTTTAAAGACCATAAGGTTGTAACAAGCACTTGACGCCTTCTCCTTGCCATGGACCAACTTGTCTTCCTCTTGCACAAACTTGATCCAGAGTCCTAAAGCTTCCTTTAAGGGTCTTAACTTGGCTCCCGTTAAAGGACCTCCGTGATCCACAAGTGGGTCTTTGTCGAGCTCATCCTGGTCGATTAAATTCTGGACTGATCCAACACCAACTTGATCGACACTCGTTCATCTTCTCGACAGCTTTCTCTCGCGAGGCCGACAGACCACTCTTCAGTAATTTTGGCATAACTTTAGATCTAACAGTCGGATGGACAGCAAACCGGTGGGATTAGAAAGCTAACTCAAATCTATATATTGTGTCAAAATGTGAGCACAATATAATTTTGGAATGCTCTCCATCTGTAGATAAACCTGGGATGCATCTGCGCAGTTCTGCATCTCAAACAACTCAAGATTTACCAAAGTTCTTTAAAATGTACTTGAACCTGAAAATCCTCTAAGACACACTCTAAGCACATATAAATAAATCCAAACCCTAGTGGGTTTATGAAAAGATAAAACCAACCCTTAGTGGATTTATGAAAAGAGAAAACCAACCCTTAGTGGGTTTTTGGAAAGATAAAACCAACCCTTAGTGGGTCTTTAAACACTTGAATAATTTGGGTGAAAACCCATTATCATGAGGATTTAGATTTCATAAACCCAATAGGGGTTGGTTTTATCTTTTCATAAACCCACTAAGGGTTGGTTTTATCTTTTCATAAACCCACTAGGGTTTGGATCTATCTTTAGAGTCGGTTAGGGTTTTTGTAGTTTCCTGGTAAGGCCTGATATTTACCACTATTATACCATGATATAAGCTCTATTTAGAGTTTATTATATGTGTTTAGAGTATATCTTAAAGTATTTCGGGTGAAAACCCATTATCTTTAGGATTTAGATTTCATAAACCCACTAGGGTTTGGTTTTATCTTTTCATAAACCCTCTAAGGGTTGGTTTTATCTTTTCATAAACCCACTCGGGGTTGGATTTATCATTAGAGTCGGTTAGGGTTTTTGTAGTTTCCTGATAAGACCTGATATTTACCACTATAGTGCCATTATATAAGCTTTATATACAGTCTTTTATATGTGTTTAGAGTATGTCTTAGAGGATTTTCAGGTTCAGGTACGTTTTGAAGAACTTTGGTGATTCTTGAGTTGTTTGAGATGTAGAACTGCGCAGATGCATCCAAGGTTGATCTCCAGATGGAGATCATTACAAAATTATATTGTGCTCATATGTTGACAAAAGATATAGATTTGAGTTAGATTTCTAATGCCACCGGTTTGATGTCCATCCGACTGTTATATCTAAAGTTATGCCCAAATTACTGAAGAGTGGTCTGTTTGCCTCGCGAGAGGAAGCTGTCGAAAAGATGAATGAGTGTTTATCAAATTGGAGTTGGATCAGTATAGTATTTGATCGACCAGGATGAGCTCGACAAAGACCCACTTGTGTATCAAGGAGGTTCTTTAACGCGAGACAAGTTAAGACCCTTAAAGGAAGCTTTAGGACTGTGGATCAAGTTTGTGCAAGAGGAAGACAAGTTGGTCCATGGCAAGGAGAAGGCGTCAAGTACTTGTTACAACCTTATGGTTTTCCAACACTTGAATAATTTCGGGTGAAAACCCATTAGCTTTAGGATTTAGATTTCATAAACCCACTGGGGGTTGGTTTTATCTTTTCATAAACCCATTAAGGGTTGGTTTTATCTTTTCATAAACTCACTAGGGTTTAGTTTTATCTTTAGAGTTGGTTAGGGTTCTTTTAGTTTTCTGATAAGACCTGATATTTACCACTATTGTGCCATGATATAACCTTTATTTAGAGTTTATTATATGTGTTTAGAGTATGTCTTAGAGTATTTCGGGTGAAAACCAATTAGCTTTAGGATTTAGATTTCATAAAACCACTAGGGGTTGGTTTTATATTTTCTTAAACCCACTAAGGGTTTGCTTTATCTTTTCATAAACCCACTCGGGGATGGATTTATCTTTAGAGTCGGTTGGGTTTTTGTAGTTTCCTCATAAGACATGATATTTACCACTATAGTTCCATTATATAAGCTTTATCTGCAGTTTTTTATATGTGTTTAGGGTATGTCTTAGAGGATTTTCAGGTTCAGGGACGTTTTGGAGAACTATGGTGATTATTGAGCTGTTTGAGATGCAGAACTGCACAGATGCATCCGAAGTTTATCTATAGATGGAGATCCTTCCAAAATTATATTATGCTCATATTTTGACACAAGATATATATTTTAGTTAGCTTTCTAATGCCCCTAGTTGGATGTCCATCTGACTGTTATATCTAAAGTTATCCCCAAATTACCCAAGAGTGGTCTGTCTGCCTCGCGAGAGGAAGCTGTCGAAAAGATGAATGAGTGTTTATTAAGTTGGAGTTGGATCAGTCCAGTATTTGATCTATAAGGATGAGATAGACAAAGACCCACTTGTGTATCAAGGAGGTCCTTGAGGAAGACGAGCTGGTCCATGGCAAGGAGAAGATATCAAGTGCTTGTTACAACCTTATGCTTTTTCAAGACTTGAATAATTTTGGGTGAAAACCCATTAGCTTTAGGATTTAGATTTCATAAACCCACTTGGGGTTGGTTTTATCTTTTCATAAACCCAGTAAGGGTTGGTTTTATCTTTTCGTAAACCCACTAGGATTTGGATTTATCTTTGGAATCAGTTAGGGTTTTTTAGTTTCCTGATAAGGCCTGATATTTACCATTGTTTTGCCGTGAAATAAGCTCTATTTAGATTCTATTATATTTGTTTAGAGTATGTCTTAGAGTATTTCTGGTGAAGACCCATTAGCTTTAGGCTTTAGATTTCATAAACCCACTAGGGGTTGGTTTTATCTTTCCATAAACCCACTAAGGATTGGTTTTATCTTATCATAAACCCACTAGGGTTTGGGTTTATCTTTAGAGTCAGTTAGGGTTTTTGTAGTTTCCTAAAAACACCTGATATTTACCACTATTGTGCCATGATATAAGCTTTATTTAGAGTCTTTTATATGTGTTTAGAGTATTTCTTAGAGGATTTTCAGGTTCATGTACGTTTTGAAGAACTTTGGTGATTCTTGAGCTGTTTGAGATGCAGAACTGCGCAGATGCATCCGAGGTTTATCTACAGATGGAGATCATGCCAAAATGATATTGTGCTCATATTTGTACACAATATAGAGATTTGAGTTAGATTTCTAATTCCACCGGTTTGATGTCCATCCGACTGTTAGATCTAAAGTTATGCCCAAATTACTGAAGAGTGGTCTGTCTGCCTCGCGAGAGGAAGCTGTCGAGAAGATGAATGAGTGTTTTTCAAGTTAAAGTTGGATCAGTACAGTATTTGATCTACCAGGATGAGCTCGAAAAATACCCACTTGTGTATCAAGGAGGTCCTTTAACGCGAGCAAATTAAGAGCCTTAAAGGAAGCTTTAGGACTGTGGATCAAGTTTGTGCAAGAGGAAGACGAGTTGGTCCATGGCAAGGAGAGGGCGTCAAGTTCTTGTTACAACGTTATGGTTTTTCAACACTCGAATAATTTCGGGTGAAAACTCATTAGCTTTAGGATTTAGATTTCATAAACCCACTAGGGGTTGGCTTTATCTTTTCATAAACCCACTAAGGGTTGATTTTATCTTTTCATAAACCCACTAGGGTTTTGATTCATCTTTGGAGTCGGCTACGGTTTTGTAGTTTCCTGACAAGACCTGATATTTACCACTATTTTGCCATGATATAAGCTCTATTTAGAGTCAATTATATGTGTTTAGAGTATGTCTTAGAGTATTTCGGGTGAAAACCCATTAGCTTTAGGATTTAGATTTCATAAATCCACTAGGAGTTGGTTTTATCTTTTCATAACCCCACGAAGGGTTGGTTTTATCTTTTCATAAACCCACTAGGGTTTGGATTTATCTTTATAGTCGGTTAGGGTTTTTGTAGTTTCCTGATAAGATCCGATATTTACCACTATTGTGCCATGATATAACGTCTATGTAGAGTCTGTTATATGTGTTTAGAGTATGTCTTAGAGTATTTCGGGTGAAAACCCATTAGCTTTAGGATTTAGATTTCATAAACCGACTAGGGGTTTGTTTTATATTTTCATAAACCCACTAAGGGTTGGTTTTATCTTTTCATAAACCCACTAGGGTTTGGGTTTATCTTTAGAGTCTGTTTGGGTTTTTGTAGTTTCCTCATAAGGCCTCATATTTACCACTATTGTTCCATGATATAAGCTCTATTTAGAGTCTTTTATATGTGTTTAGAGTATGTGTTAGAGTATTTCAGGTGAAAACTCATTAGCTTTAGGATTTAGATTTCATAAATCCACTAGGCGTTAATTTTATATTTTCATAAACCCACTAAGGGGTTGGTTTTATCTTTTCATAAACCCACTAGGGTTTGGATTTATCTTTAGTGTCGGTTAGGGTTTTTGTAGATTCCTGATAAGGCCTGATATTTATCAATATTGTGCCATGATATAGGCTCTACTTAAAGTCTATTATGTGTGTTTAGAGTATGTCGTAGAGTATTTCGGGTGAAAACCCATTAGTTTAGGATTTAGATTTCATAAACCCACTAGGGGTTGGTTTTATCTTTTCATAAACCCACTAAGGGTTGGTTTTATCGTTTCATAAACCCACTAGGGGTTAGATTTATCTTTAGAGTCAGTTAGGGTTTTTGTAGTTTCCTGATAAGGCCTGATATTTACCACTATTTTGCCATGATATAAGCTCTATTTAGAGTCTATTATATGTGTTTAGAGTATGTCTTAGAGTATTTCGGGTGAAAACCCATTATCTTTAGGATTTAGATTTCATAAACCCACTAGGGGTTGGTTTTATCTTTTCATAAACCCACTAAGGGGTTGGTTTTATCTTTTTATAAACCCACTAGGGTTTGGATTTATCTTTATAGTCGGTTACGGTTTTTGTAGTTTCCTGATAAGGCCTGATATTTACCACTATTGTACCATGATATAAGCTCTATTTAGAGTCTATTATATGTGTTTAGAGTATGTCTTAGAGTATTTCGGGTGAAAACCCATTAGCTTTAGGATTTAGATTTCATAAACCCACTAGGGGTTGGTCTTATCTTTTCATAAACCCACTAAGGGTTGGTTTTATCTTTTCATAAACCCACTCGGGGTTGGATTTATCTTTAGAGTCAGTTAGGGTTTTTCTAGTTTCCTGATACGACCTGATATTTACCACTATAGTGCCATTATATAAGCTTTATCTACAGTCTTTTGTATGTTTTTAGAGTATGTCATAGAGGATTTTCAGGTTCAGGTACGTTTTGAAGAACTTTGGTGATTCTTGAGCTGTTTGAGATGCAGAACTGCGCAGATGGATCCGAGGTTTATATGCAGATGGAGATCATGCCAAAATTATATTGTGCTCATATTTGTTCACAACATATAGATTTGAGTTAGCTTTCTAATGCCACCGGTTTGATGTCCATCCGACTGTTATATCTAAAGTTATGCCCAAATTACTGAAGAGTGGTCTGTCTGCGTCGCGAGAGGAAGCTGTCGAAAAGATGAATGAGTGTTTATCAAGTTGGAGTTGGATCAGTACAGTATTTGATCGACCAGGATGAGCTCGACAAAGACCCACTTGTGTATCAAGGAGGTTCTTTAACGCGAGCCAAGTTAAGACCCTTAAAGGAAACCTTAGGACTATGGATCAAGTTTGTGCAAGAGGAAGACGAGTTGGTCCATGGCAAGGAGAAGGCGTCAAGTGCTTGTTACAACCTTATGGTTTTTCAACCCTTGAATAATTTCGGGTGAAAACCCATTTGCTTTAGGATTTAGATTTAATAAACCCACTAGGGGTTGGTTTTATCTTTTCATACACCCACTCAGGGTTGGTTGTATCTTTTCATAAACCCCCTAGGATTTAGATTTTTCTTTGTTGTCGGTTAGGGTTTTTGTAGTTTCCTGATAAGGTCTGATATTTATCACTATATTGCCATGAAATAAGCTCTATTTAGATTGTATTATATGTGTTTAGAGTATGTCTTAGAGTATTTCAGCTGAAAACCCATTAGCTTTAGGATTTAGATTTCATAAACCCACTAGGGGTTGGTTTTTTCTTTTCATAAACCCACTAAGGGTTGGTGTTATTTTTTCATAAACCCACTAGGGTTTGGATTTATCTTTAGAGTCGGTTAGGGTTTTTGTAGTTTCCTGATAAGGCCTGATATTTACCACTATTGTACCATGATATAAGCTCTATTTAGAGTCTATTATATCTGTTTAGAGTATGCCTTAGACTATTTCGGGTAAAAACCCATTAGCTTTAGGATTTAGATTTCATAAACCCACTAGGGGTTGGTTTTAACTTTTCATAAACCCACTCGGGGTTGGATTTATCTTTAGAGTCGTTTAGGGTATTTGTAGTTTTCTGATAAGACCTGATATTTACCACTATAGTGCCATTACATAAGCTTTATCTACAGTCTTTTATATGTGTTTAGAATATGTCTTAGAGGATTTTCAGGTTCAGGTACGTTTTGAAGAACTTTGGTGATTCTTGAGCTGTTTGAGATGTAGAATTGCGCAGATGCATCCGAGGTTTATCTACAGATGGAGATTATTCCAAAATGATATTGTGCTCATATTAAGATACAAGATATAGATTTGAGTTAGCTTTCTAATGCCACCGGTTTTATGTCCATCCGACTGTTATATCTAAAGTTGTTCCCAGATTACTACAGAGTGGTCTTTCTGCCTTTCGAAAGGAAGCTGTCGAAAAGATGAATGAGTGTTTATCAAGTTGGAGTTGGATCCGTCCACTATTTTATCGAACAGGATGAGCTCGACAAATACTTACTTGTGTATCAAGGAGGTCCTTTAACGCTAGCCAAGTTAAGACCCTTAAAGGAAGCTTTAGGACTGTGGATCATGTTTGTGCAAGAGGAAGACGAGTTGGTCCATGGCAAGGAGAAGGCGTCAAGTGCTTGTTACAACCTTATGATTTTTTCAACACTTGAATAATTTTGGGTGAAAACCCATTAGCTTTAGGATTTATATTTCATAAACCCAGTGGGGGTTGGTTTTATCTTTTCATAAACCCACTAAGGGTTGGTTTTATCTTTTCATAAACCCACTAGGGTTTGGTTTTATCTTTAGAGTCGGTTAGGGTTTTTGTAGTTTCCTGATAAGACCTGATATTTACCACTTTTTTGCAATGATATAAGCTCTATTTAGAGTCTATTATATGTGTTTAGAGTATGTCTTAGAGTATTTCGGGTGAAAACCCATTAGCTTTAGGATTTAGATTTCATAAACCCACTAGGGGTTGGTTTATCTTTTCATAAACCCACTAAGGGTTGGTTTTATCTTTTCATAAAGCCACCCGGGATTGGATTTATCTTTAGAGTCGGTTAGGGTTTTTGTAGTTTCCTGATAAGACATGATATTTACCACTATAGTGCCATTATATAGGCTTTATCTACAGTCTTTTATATGTGTTTAGAGTATGTCTTTGAGGATTTTCAGGTTCAGGTAAGTTTTGAAGAACTTTGGTGATTCTTGAGCTGTCTGAGAGGCAAAACTGCGCAGATGCATCCAAGGTTTATCTACAGATGGAGATTATTCCAAATGATATTGTGCTCATATTTGGACACAAGAAAGATATTTGAGTTAGCTTTCTAATTCCACCGGCTTAATGTCCATCGGACAGTTATATTTAAAGTTATGCCCAAATTACTAAAGAGTGCTATGTGTACCTCGCGAGAGGAAGCTGTCGAGAAGATGAATGAGTACTTATCAAGTTGGAGTTGGATCAGTCCAGTATCTGATCGACCAGGATGAACTCGAAAAAGACCCACTTGTGTATCAAGGAGGTCCTTTAATACGAGCCAAGTGAAGAGCCTTAAAGGAAGCTTTAGGACTGTGGAACAAGTTTGTGCAAGAGGAAGACGTGTTGGTCCATGGCAAGGAGAAGGCGTCAAGTGCTTGTTAGAACCTTATGGTTTTTCAACAATTGAATAATGTCGGGTGAAAACCCATTATCTTAAGGATTTATATTTCATAAACCCACAAGAAGTTGGTTTTATCTTTTCTTAAACCCACTAAGGGTTGGTTTTATCTTTTCATAAACCCACAAGGGTTTGGATTTATCTTTAAAGTCGGTTAGGTTTTTTTAGGTTTCCTGATAAGGCCTGATATTTACCACTATTGTGCCATGATATAAGCTCTATTTAGAGTCTATTATATGTGTTTAGAGTATGTCTTAGAGTATTTCGGGTGAAAACCCATTAGCTTTAGGATTTAGATTTCATAAACCCACTAGGGGTTGGTTTTATCTTTTCATAAACCCACTAAAGGTTGGTTTTATCTTTCATAAACCCACTAGAATTTGGATTTATCTTTATAGTCGGTTAGGGTTATTGTAGTTTCCTGATAAAGCCTGATATTTACTACTATTGTGCAATGATATAAGCTTTATGTAGAGTATTTTATATGTGTATAGAGTATTTTTTAGAGGATTTTCAGGTTCATGTACGTTTTGAAGAACTTTGGTGATTCTATAGTTGTTTGAGATGCAGAACTGCGCAGATGCATCCGAGGTTTATCTATAAATGGAGATCATGCCAAAATGATATTGTGCTCATATTTGTACACAATATAGATATTTGAGTTAGATTTCTAATTCCACCAGTTTGATGTCCATCCGAATGTTAGATCTAAAGCTATGCCCGAATTACTGAAGAGTGGTCTGTCTGCCTCGCGAGAGGAAGCTGTCGAGAAGATGAATGAGTGTTTATCAAGTTGGAGTTGGATCAGTCAAGTATTTATCTACCAGGATGAACTCAACAAAGACCCACTTGTGTATCAAGGAGGTCCTTTAACGCAAGCCAAATTAGGAGCCTTAAAGGAAGCTTTAGGACTGTCGATAAAGTTTGTGCAAGAGGAAGACAAGTTAGTCCATGGCAAGAAGTGGGCGTCAAGTGCTTGTTACAACCTTATGGTTTTTCAACACTCGAATATTTTTGGGTGAAAAGCAATTAGCTTTAGGAATTAGATTTCATAAACCCACTAGCGGTTGGTTTTATCTTTTCATAAACCCACTAAGGGTTGATTTTATCTTTTCATAAACCCACTAGGGTTTGGATTTATCTTTGGAGTCGGTTAAGGTTTTGTAGTTTCCTGATAAGGCCTGATATTTACCACTATTGTCCCATGATATAAGCTATATTTAGAGTCTATTATATGTGTTTAGAGCATGTCTTAGATTATTTCGGGTGAAAACCCATTAGCTTTAGGTTTTAGATTTCATAAACCCACTTGGGGTTGCTTTTATCTTTTCATAAACCCACTAAGGGCTGGTTTTATCTTTTCATAAACCCACTAAGGTCTGGTTTTATCTTTTCATAAACCCACTAGGGGTTGGATTTATCTTTAGAGTCGGCTAGGGTTTTTGTAGTTTCCTGATAATACCTGATATTTACAACTATTTTGCTATGATATAAGCTTTATTTAGAGTCTTTTATATGTTTTTAGAGTATGTCTTAGATTAATTTCAGGTCAAGTACGTTTTGAAGAACTTTGGTGATTCTTGAGCTGTTTAAGATGCAGAACTTCGCAGATGCATCTGAGGTTTATCTTCAGATGGAAATCGTGGCAGAATGATATTGTTCTCATATTTCGCCACAAGATTGATATTTAAGTTAGCTTTCTAATGCCACCGGTTTGATGTCCATCCGACTGTTAGATCTAAAGTTATTCCCAAATTACTTAAGAGTGGTCTGTCTGCCTCATGAGAGGAAGCTATCGAGAAGATGAATGAGTGTTGATCAAGTCGGATTTGGATCAGTCATGTATTTGATCGAACATGATGAGCTCGACAAAGACCCACTTGTGTATCAAGGAGGTCCTTTAACGCGAGCCAAATTAATACCCTTAAAGGAAGCCTTAGGACTGTGGATCAAGTTTGTGCAAGAGGAAGACGAGTTGGTCCATGGCAAGGAGAAGGCGTCAAATGCTTGTTACAACCTTATGGTTTTTCAACACTTGAATAATTTCGGGTGAAAACCCATTACCTTTAGGATTTAGATTTCATAAACCCACTTGGGGTTAGTGTTATCTTTTCATTAACCCACTAAGGGTTGGTTTTATCTAATCATAAACCCATTAGGGTTTGGGTTTATCTTTAGAATCGGTTAGGGTTTTTGTAGTTTCCTGAAAAGACCTGATATTTAGCACTATTGTGTCATGATATAAGCTTTATTTAGAGTCTTTTATATGTGTTTAGAGTGTTTCTTAGAGGATTTTCAGGTTCATGTATGTTTTAAAGAACTTTGGTGATTCTTAAGCTGTATGAGATGCAGAACTACGAAGATGCATCCGAGGTTTACCTACAGATGGAGATCATGCCAAAATGATATTGTGCTCATATTTGTACACAATATAGAGATTTGAGTTAGATTTCTAACTCCACTGGTTTGATGTGCATACGACTGTTAGATCTAAAGTTATGCCCGAATTACTGAAGAGTGGTCTGTCTGCGTCGCGAAAGGAAGCTGTCGAAAAGATGAATGAGTGTTTATCAAGTTGGAGTTGGATCAGTACAGTATTTGATCGACCAGGATGAGCTCGACAAAGACCCACTTGTGTATCAAGGAGGTTCTTTAACGCGAGCCAAGTTAAGACCCTTAAAGGAAACCTTAGGACTATGGATCAAGTTTGTGCAAGAGGAAGACGAGTTGGTCCATGGCAAGGAGAAGGCGTCAAGTGCTTGTTACAACCTTATGGTTTTTCAACCCTCGAATAATTTCGGGTGAAAACCCATTTGCTTTAGGATTTAGATTTAATAAACCCACTAGGGGTTGGTTTTATCTTTTCATACACCCACTCAGGGTTGGTTGTATCTTTTCATAAACCCACTAGGGTTTGGAGTTACTTTGGACTCGGTTACGGTTTGGTAGTTTCCTGATAAGGCCTGATATTTATCACTATTGTGCCATGATATAAGCTCTATTTAGAGTCTATTATATGTGTTTAGAGTATGTCTTAGAGTATTTCGGGTGAAAACCCATTAGCTTTAGGATTTAGATTTCATAAACCCATTGGGGGTTGGTTTTATTTTTTCATAAACCCACTAAGGGTTGTTTTTATCTTTTCATAAACCCACTAGGGTTTGAATCTATCTTTATAGTCGGTTAGGGTTTTTGTACTTTCCTGATAAGACCTGATATTTACCACTATTGTGCCATGATATAAGCTCTATTTAGAGTCTATTATATGTGTTTAGAGTATGTCTTAGAGTATTTCGGGTGAAAACCCATTAGCTTTAGGATTTAGATTTCATAAACCCACTAGGGGTTGGTTTTATCTTTCAATAAACGCACTAAGGGTTGGTTTTATCTTTTCATAAACCCACTAGGGTTTGGATTTATCTTTATAGTCGGTTAGGGTTTTTGTAGTTTCCTGATAAGACCCGATATTTACAACTATTGTGCCAGGATATAAACTCTATTTAGGGTCAATTATATTTGTTTAGAGTATGTCTTAGAGTATTTCGGGTGAAAACCCATTAGCTTTAGGATTTAGATTTCATAAACCCACTAGGGCTTGCTTTTATTTATTCATAAACCCACTAAGGGTTGGTTTTATCTTTTCGTAAACCCACTAGGGGTTGGATTTATCTTTAGAGTCGGTTAGGGTTTTTGTAGTTTCCTGATAAGACCTGATATTTACCACTATTTTGCTATGATATAAGCTTTATTTGGAGTCTTTTATATGTTTTTAGAGTATGTCTTAGATTAATTTCAGGTTCATGTATGTTTTGAAGAACTTTGGTGATCCTTGAGCTGTTTAAGATGCAGAATTGCGCAGATGCATCTGAGGATTATCTACAGATGGAGATCATGCCAAAATGATATTGTGCTCATATATGGACACAAGATAGAGACGTTATTTACCTTTCTAATGCCACCGGTCTGATGTCCATCCGACTGTTAGATCTACAGTTATGCCCAAATTACTGAAGAGTTGTATGTCTGCCTATCGAGAGGAAGCTGCCGAGAAGATGAATGAGTGTCGATCAAGTTGGATTTTGATCAGTCCAGTATTTGATCGACCAGGATGAGCTCGACAAAGACCCACTTGTGTATCAAATAGGTCATTTAACGCGAGCCAAATTAAGAGCCTTAAAGGAAGCTTTAGGACTGTGGATCAAGTTTGTGCAAGAGGAAGACAAGTTGGTACATGGCCAGGAGAAGGCGTCAAGTGCTTGTTACAACCTTATGGATTTTCAACACTTGAATAATTTCGGGTTAAAACCCATTAGCTTTAGGATTTAGATTTCATAAACCCACTAGGGGTTGGTTTTATCTTTTCATAAACCCACTAAGGGTTGGTTTAATCTTTTCATAAACCCACTAGGGGTTGGATTTATCGTTAGAGTTGGTTAGGGTTTTTATAGTTTCCTGATAAGGCCTGATATTTACCACTATTGTGCCATGATATAAGCTTTATTTAGAGCCTATTATATGTGTTTAGAGTATGTCTTAGAGTATTTCGGGTGAAAACCCATTAGCTTTAGGATTTAAATTTCATAAACCCACTAGGGGTTGGTTTTATCTTTTCGTCAACCCACTAAGGGTCGGCTTTAGCTTTTCGTAAACCCACTAGGGGTTGGATTTAGAGTGGGTTAGGGTTTTTCCATGGTATAAGCTTTATTTAGAGTCTTTTATATGTGTTTAGAGTATGTATTGGAGGATTTATGTTCAGGTACGTTTTAAAGAACTTTGGTCATTCTTGAGCTGTTTGAGATGCAGAACTGCGCAGATGCATCCGAGGTTTATCTACAGATGGAGATCATGCCAAAATAATATTGTGCTCATATGTTTACACAATATAGAGATTTGAGTTAGCTTTCTAATGCCACTGGTTTGATGTCCATCCGACTGTTATATCTAAAATTATGCCCAAATTACTAAAGAGTGGTATGTCCGCCTCGCGAGAGGAAGCTATCGAGAAGATGAATGACTGTTGATCAAGTTGGAGTTGGATAAGTCCAGTATTTGATTGAACAGGATGAGCTCGACAAAGACCCACTTGTGTTTCAAGGAGGTCCTTTAACGCGAGCCAAGTTAAGAGCCTTAAAGGAAGTTTTAGGATTGTGGTTCAAGTTTGTGCAAGAGGAAGATGAGTTGGACCATGGCAAGGAGAAGGCGTCAAGTGCTTGTTACAACCTTATGGTTTTTCAACACATGAATAATTTCGTGTGAAAACCCATTAGCTTTATGATTTAGATTTCATAAATCCAATAGGGGTTGGTTTTATCTTTTCATAAACCTACTAAGGGTTGGTTTTATCTTTTTATAAACCCACTAGGCTTTGGATTTATCTTTGGAGTCGGTTACGGTTTTGTAGTTTCCTGATAAAGCCTGATATTTACCACTATTGTGCCATGAAATAAGCTCTATTTATATTCTATTTTATGTGTTTAGAGTATGTCTTAGAGTATTTCGGGTGAAAACCCATTAGCTTTAGGAATTAGATTTCATAAACCCATTAGTGGTTAGTTTTATCTTTTCATAAACCCACTAAGGGTTGGTTTTGTCTTTTCATAAACCCACTAGGTTTTGGATTTATCTTTAGAGTCGGTTAGAGTTTTTGTAGTTTCCTGAAAAGACCTGATATTTACCACTATTGTGCCATGATATAAACTTTATTCAAATTCTTTTATATGTGTTTAGAGTATGTCATAGAGGATTTTTAGGTTCAGGTACGTTTTAAAGAACTTTGGTGATTCTTAAGCTGTTTGTGATGCAGAACTGCGCAGATGCATCCGAGGTTTATCTACAGATGGAGATCATGCCAAATTGATATTGTCCTCATATTTGTACACAATATATAGATTTGAGTTATATTTCTAATGCCAACGGTTTGATGTCCATCCGACTGTTAGATCTAAAGTTATGCCCAAATTACTGAAGAGTGGTATGTCTGCCTCACGAGAGGAAGCTGTCGAGAAGGTGAATGAGTGTCGATCAAGTTGGATTTGGATCAGTCCAGTATTTGATTGACCAGGATGAGCTCGACAAAGACCCACTTTTATATCAAAGATGTCCTTTAACGCATGCCAAATTAAGAGCCTTAAAGGAAGCTTTAGGACTGTGGATCAAGTTTGTGCAAGGGGAAGACGAGTTGGTCCATGGCAAGGAGAAGGCGTCAAGTGCTTGTTACAACCTTATGGTTTTTCAACATTTTAATAATTTTCGGTGAAAACCCATTATATTTAGGATTTAGATTACATAAACCCACTAGGGGTTGGTTTTATCTTTTCATAAACCCACTAAGGGTTGGTTTTATCTTTTCATAAACCCACCAGGGTTTGGATTTATCTTTAGAGCAGGTTAGGGTTTTTGTAGTTTCCTGATAAGGCCTGATATTTACCACTATTGTGCCATGATTTAAGCTCTATTTAGAGTCTATTATATGTGTTTAGAATATGTCTCAGAGTATTTCGGGTGAAAACCCATTAGCTTTAGGATTTAGATTTCATAAACCCACTAGGGGTTGGTTTTATCTTTTCATTAACCCACTAAGGATTGGTTTTATCTTTTTATAAACCCACTAGGGGTTGGTTTTATCTTTTCATTAACCCACTAAGGATTGGTTTTATCTTTTTATAAACCCACTAGGGTTTGGATTTATATTTACTGTCCATTAGGGTTTTTGTAGTTTCCTGATAGGGCCTGATATTTACCACTAGTGTGCCATTATACAAGCTTTATTTAAAGTCTATTATATGTGTTTAGAGTATGTCTTAGAGTATTTCGGGTGAAAACACATTAGATTTAGTATTTAGATTTCATAAACCCACTAGGGTTGGTTTTATCTTTTCATAAACCCACTAAAGGTTGGTTTTATCTTTTCATAAACTCACTAGGGGTTTGATTTATCTTTAGAGTCGGTTAGGGTTTTTGTAGTTTCCTGATAAGACCTGATATTTACCACTATTGTGTCATGATATAGGATTTTTAGAGTTTTTTGATATGTGTTTATAGTATGTCTTAGAAAATTTTCAGGTTCAGGTACGTTTTGAAGAACTTTGGTGATTCTTGAGCTGTTTGAGATGCAGAACTGCGCAGATGCGTCCGAGGTTTATCTACAGATGGGGATCATGCAAAAATGATATTGTGCTCATATTTGGAGACAAGATATATATTTGAGTTAACTTTCTAAAGCCACCGGTTTGACGGCCATCTGACGGTTAGATCTGAAGTTATGCCCAAATTACTGAAGAGTTGTCTGTCTGCCTCGCGAGAGAAAGCTGTCGAGAAGATGAATGAGTGTGAATCAAGTTGGAGTTGGATCAGTCCAGTATTTAAACGACCAGGATGAGCTCGACAAAGAACCACTTGTGTATCAAGGAGGTCCTTTAACGCGAGCCAAGTTAAGACCCTTAAAGGAAGCTTTAGGACTGGGGATCAAGTTTGTGCAAGAGGAAGACGAGTTCGTCCATGGTAAGGAGAAGGTATAAAGTCCTTCTTACAACTTTATGGTTTTTCAACACTTGAATAATTTCTGGTGAAAACCCATTAGCTTTAGGATTTAGATTTCATAAACCCACTAGGGGTTGGTTTATGTTTTCATAAACCCACTAAGGATTGGTTTTATCTTTTCATAAACCCAGTAGGTTTTGGATTTATCTTTAGAGTCGGTTAGGGTTTTTGTAGTTTCCAGATAAGGCTTGATATTTCCCACTATTGTGCCATGTTATAAGCTCTATTTGGAGTCTATTATATGTGTTTAGAGTATGTCTTAGAATATTTCGGGTGAAAACCCATTAACTTTAGGTTTTAGATTTCATAAACCCACTAGGGGTTGGTTTTATGTTTTCATAAACCCACTATGGGTTGGTTTCGTCTTTTCATAAACCACTAGGGGTTGGATTTATCTTTAAAGTCGGTTAGGGTTTTGTAGTTTCCTGAAAAGACCGTATATTTACCACTATTATTCCATGATAGAATTTTAATTTAGAGTATTTTGTATGTGTTTAGAGTATGTCTTAGAGGATTTTCAGGTTCAGGTACGTTTTGAAGAATATTGGTGATTCTTGAGCTGTTTGAGATGCAGAACTGCGCAGATAAATCCGAGGTTTATCTACAGATGGAGATCATGCCAAATTGATATTGTCCTCATATTTGTGCACAATATATAGATTTGAGTTATATTTCTAATGCCACCGGTTTGATGTCCATCAGACTGCTAGATCTAAAGTTATGCCCAAATTACTGAAGAGTGGTATGTCTGCCTCGCGAGAGGAAGCTGTCGAGAAGGTGAATGAGTGTCGATCAAGTTGGATTTGGATCAGTCCAGTATTTGATCGACCAGGATGAGCTCGACAAAGACCCACTTTTATATCAAAGATGTCCTTTAACGCACGCCAAATTAAGAGCCTTAAAGGAAGCTTTAGGACTGTGGATCAAGTTTGTGCAAGGGGAAGACGAGTTGGTCCATGGCAAGGAGAAGGCGTCAAGTGCTTGTTACAACCTTATGGTTTTTCAACATTTTAATAATTTTCGGTGAAAACCCATTATATTTAGGATTTAGATTACATAAACCCACTAGGGGTTGGTTTTATCTTTTCATAAACCCACTAAGGGTTGGTTTTATCTTTTCATAAACCCACCAGGGTTTGGATTTATCTTTAGAGCCGGTTAGGGTTTTTGTAGTTTCCTGATAAGGCCTGATATTTACCACTATTGTGCCATGATTTAAGCTCTATTTAGAGTCTATTATATGTGTTTAGAGTATGTCTCAGAGTATTTCGGGTGAAAACCCATTATCTTTAGGATTTAGATTTCATAAACCCACTAGGGGTTGGTTTTATCTTTTCATTAACCCACTAAGGATTGGTTTTATCTTTTTATAAACCCACTAGGGGTTGGTTTTATCTTTTCATTAACCCACTAAGGATTGGTTTTACCTTTTTATAAACCCACTAGGGTTTGGATTCATATTTACTGTCCATTAGGGTTTTTGTAGTTTCCTGATAAGGCATGATATTTACCAGTATTGTGCCATGAAATAAGCTCTATTTATATTCTATTATATGTGTTTAGACTATGTCTTAGAGTATTTCAGGTAAAAACCCATTAGCTTTAGGATTTAGATTTCATAAACCTACTAGGGGTTGGTTTTATCATTTCATAAACCCACTAAGGGTTGGTTTTATCTTTTCATAACCCACTAGGGGTTGATTTATCTTTAGAGTCGGTTAAGGTTTTTGTAGTTTCCTGATAAGACCTGATATTTACCACTATTCTGCAATGATATAAGCTTTATTTAGAGTCTTTTATATGTATTTAGAGTATGTCTTAGAGGATTTTCAGGTTCAGGTACGTTTTGAAGAACTTTGGTGATTCTTGAGCTGTTTGAGATGCAGAACTGCGCAGATGCATCCGAGGTTTATCTAAAGATGGAGATCATGGCAAAAATATAATGTCCTCATATTTGGACTAATTATATATATATTGAGTTAGATTTCTAAAGCTACCGGTTTGATGTCCATATGACGGTTAGATCTGAAGTTATGCCCATATTACTGAAGACTGGTCTGTCTGCCTCGTGAGAGGAAGCTGTCGAGAAGATGAATGTGTGTCAATCAAGGTGGAGTTGGATCAGTCCAGTATTTAAACGACCAGGATGAGCTCGACAAAGACCCACTTGTGTATCAAGGAGGTCCTTTAACGCGAGCCAAGTTAAGACCCTTAAATGAAGCTTTAGGACTGTGGATCAAGTTTGTGCAAGAGGAAGACGAGGTTTTCCATGGCAAGGAGAAGGAGTAAAGTTCTTGTTACAACCTTATGGTTTTTCAACACTTGAATAATTTTGGGTGAAAACCCATTAGCTTTAGGATTTAGATTTCATAAACCCGCTAGGGGTTGGTTTTATCTTTTCATAAACCCACTATGGATTGGTTTTATCTTTTCTTAAACCCACTAGGTTTTGGATTTATCTTTAGAGTCGGTTAGGGTTTTTGTAGTTTCCTGATAAGGCCTGATATTTACCACTATTGTGCCATGTTATAAGCTCTATTTAGAGTCTATTATATTTGGTTAGAGTATGTCTTAGAGTATTTCGGGTGAAAACCATTTAGCTTTAGGATTTAGATTTCATCAACCCACTAGAGGTTGGTTTTATATTTTCATAAACCCACTAAGGGTTGGTTTTATCTTTTCATAAACCTATTGGGGCTGGATTTATCTTTAGAGTCGGTTAGGGTTTTTGTAGTTTCCTGATAAGCCCTGATATTTACCACTATTGTGCCATGATGTAAGCTTTATTTAGAGTGTTTTATATGTTTTTATAGTATGTCTTAGAGGATTTTCAGGTTCAGGTACGTTTTAAAGAATTTTTGTGATTCTTGAGCTGTTTGAGATGCAGAACTGCGCAGATGCATCCGAGGTTTATCTAAAGATGGAGATCTTTTCAAAATGATATTGTGATCATATTTGGACACATGATATATATTTGAGTTAGCTTTCTAAAGCCACCGGTTTGATGACTATCCGACAGTTAGATCGGACGTTATGCTTAAATTACTGAAGAGTGGTCTGTCTGCCTCGCGAGAGGAAGCTGTTGAGAAGATGAATGAGTGTCAATTAAGTTAGAGTTGGATCAGTCCAGTATTTAATCGACCAGGATGAGCTCGACAAAGACCAACTTGTGTATCAAGGAGATACTTTGACGCGAGCCAAGTTAAGACCCTTAAAGGAAGCTTTAGGACTTTTGATCAAGTTTGTACAAGAGGAAGACGAGTTGGTCCATGGCAAGGACAAGGCGTAAAGTTCTTGTTACAACCTTATGGTTGTTCAACACTTGAATAATTTCGGGTGAAAACCCATTAGTTTTAGGATTTAGATTTCATAAACCCACTAGGGGTTTGTTTTATCTTTTCATAAACCCACAAAGGGTTGGTTTTTTCATTTCATAAACCCACTAGGGTTTGGATTTATCTTTAGAGTCGGTTAGGGTTTTTGAACTTTCCTGATAAGGACTGATATTTACAACTATTGTACCATGATATATGCTTTATTTAGAGTGTATTATATGTGTTTAAAGTATGTCTTAGAGTATTTCGGGTGAAAACCCATTAGCTTTAGGATTTAGATTTAATAAACCCAGTAGTGGTTGGTTTTATCTTTTCATAAACCCACTAAGGGTTGGTTTTATCTTTTCATAAACCCACTGGGGCTGGATTTATCTTTAGAGTCGGTTAGGGTTTTTGTAGTTTCCTGATAAGCCCTGATATTTACCACTATTGTGCCATGATATAAGCTTTATTTAGAGTGTTTTATATGTTTTTATAGTATGTCTTAGAGGATTTTCAGGTTCAGGTACGTTTTGAAGAACTTTTGTGATTCTTGAGCTGTTTGAGATGCAGAACTGCGCAGATGCATACGAGGTTTATCTAAAGATGGAGATCTTTTCAAAATGATATTGTGATCATATTTGGACACATGATATATATTTGAGTTAGCTTTCTAAAGCCACCGGTTTGATGACCATCCGACAGTTAGATCTGACGTTATGCCCAAATTACTGAAGAGTGGTCTGTCTGCCTCGCGAGAGGAAGCTGTCGAGAAGATGAATGAGTGTCAATCAAGTTAGAGTTGGATCAGTCCAGTATTTAATCGACCAGGATGAGCTCGACAAAGACACACTTGTGTATCAAGGAGGTACTTTAACGCGAGCCAAGTTAAGACCCTTAAAGGAAGCTTTAGGACTGTGGATCAAGTTTGTGCAAGAGGAAGACGAGTTGGTCCATGGCAAGGACAAGGCGTAAAGTGCTTGTTACAACCTTATGGTTTTTCAACACTTGAATAATTTCGTGTGAAAACCCGTTAGCTTTAGGATTTAGATTTCATAAACCCACTAGGGGTTGGTTTTATCTTTTCATAAACCCACAAAGGGTTGGTTTTTTCATTTCATAAACCCACTAGGGTTTGGATTTATCTTTAGAGTCGTTTAGGGTTTTTGAACTTTCCTGATAAGGACTGATATTTACCACTATTGTACCATGATATATGCTTTATTTAGAGTCTATTATATGTGTTTAGAGTATGTCTTAGAGTATTTCGGGTGAAAACCCATTAGCTTTAGGATTTAGATTTCACAAACCCAGTAGTGGTTGGTTTTATCTTTTCATAAACCCCCTAAGGGTTGGTTGTATCTTTTCATAAACCCACTAGGGTTTGGATTTATCTTTAAAGTCGGTAAGGGTTTTGGTAGTTTCCTGATAAGCCTGATATTTACCACTATTGTGCCATGATATAAGCTCTATTTAGAGTCTATTATATGTATTTAGAGTATGTCTTAGAGTATTTCGGGTGAAAACCCATTAGCTTTAGGATTTAGATTTCATAATCCCACTAGGGGTTGGTTTTATCATTTCATAAACCCACTAAGGGTTGGTTTTATCTTTTCATAAACCCACTGGGGCTGGATTTATCTTTAGAGTCGGTTAGGGTTTTTGTAGTTTCATGATAAGCCCTGATATTTACCACTATTGTGCCATGATATAAGCTTTATTTAGAGTGTTTTATATGTTTTTATAGTATGTCTTAGAGGATTTTCAGGTTCAGGTACGTTTTGAAGAACTTTTGTGATTCTTGAGCTGTTTGAGATGCAGAACTGCTCAGATGCATCCGAGGTTTATCTAAAGATGGAGATATTTTCAAAATGATATTGTGATCATATTTGGACACCTGATATATATTTGAGTTAGCTTTCTAAAGCCACCGGTTTGATGGCCATCCGACAGTTAGAGCTGACGTTATGCCCAAATTACTGAAGAGTGGTCTGTATGCCTCGCGAGAGGAAGCTGTCGAGAAGATGAATGAGTGTCAATCAAGTTAGAGTTGGATCAGTCCAGTATTTAATCGACCAGGATGAGCTCTACAAAGACCAACTTGTGTATCAAGGAGTTACTTTAACGCGAGCCAAATTAAGACCCTTAAAGGAAGCTTTAGGACTGTGGATCAAGTTTGTACAAGAGGAAGACGAGTTGGTCCATGGCAAGGAGAAGGCGTAAAGTGCTTGTTACAACCTTATGGTTTGTCAACACTTGAATAATTTCGGGTGAAAACCCATTAGCTTTAGGATTTAGATTTCATAAACCCACTAGGGGTTGGTTTTATCTTTTCATAAACCCACTAGGGGTTGGTTTTATCTTTTCATAAACCCACAAATGGTTGGTTTTTTCATTTCATAAACCCACTAGGTTTTGGATTTATCTTTAGAGTCGGTTAGGGTTTTTGAACTTTCCTGATAAGGAGTGATATTTACCACTATTGTACCATGATATATGCTCTATTTAGAGTCTATTATATGTGTTTAGAGTATTTCGGGTGAAAACCCCTTAGCTTTAGGATTTAGATTTCATAAACCCATTAGGGGTTGGTTTTATCTTTTCATTAACCCACTATGGGTTGGTTTTATCTTTTCATAAACCCACTGGGGCTGGATTTATCTTTAGAGTCGGTTAGGGTTTTTGTAGTTTCCTGATAAGCCCTGATATTTACCACTAGTGTTCCATGATATAAGCTTTATTTAGAGTTTTTTATATGTTTATATAGTATGTCTTAGAGGATTTTCAGGTTTAGGTACGTTTTGAAGAACTTTTGTGATTCTTGAGCTGTTTGAGATGCAGAACTGCGCAGATGCATCCGAGGTTTATCTAAAGATGGAGATCTTTTCAAAATGATATTGTGATCATATTTGGACACATGATATATATTTGAGTTAGCTTTCTAAAGCCACCGGTTTGATGACCATCCGACAGTTAGATCGGACGTTATGCCCAAATTACTGAAGAGTGGTCTGACTGCCTAGCGAGAGAAAGCTGTCGAGAAGATGAATGAGTGTCAATCAAGTTAGAGTTGGATCAGTCCAGTATTTAATCGACCAGGATGAGCTCGACAAAGACCCACTTGTGTATCAAGGAGGTACTTTAAGGCGAGCCAAGTTAAGACCCTTAAAGGAAGCTTTAGGACTTTGGATCAAGTTTGTACAAGAGGAAGACGAGTTGGTCCATGGCAAGGAGAAGGCGTAAAGTGCTTGTTACAACCTTATGGTTTTTCAACACTTGAATAATTTCGGGTGAAAACCCATTAGCTTTAGGATTTAGATTTCATAAACCCACTACGGGTTGGTTTTATCTTTTCATAAACCCACAAAGGGTTGGTTTTTTCATTTCATAAACCCACTAGGGTTTGAATTTATCTTTAGAGTCGGTTAGGGTTTTTGAACTTTCCTGACAAGGACTGATATTTACCACTATTGTACCATGATATATGCTCTATTTAGAGTCTATTATATGTGTTTAGAGTATGTCTTAGAGTATTTCGGGTGAAAACCCATTAGCTTTAGGAATTAGATTTCATAAACCCAGTAGTGGTTGGTTTTATCTTTTCATAAACCCACTAAGGGTTGGTTGTATCTTTTCATAAACCCACTAGGGTTTGGATTTATCTTTAAAGTCGGTAAGGGTTTTGGTAGTTTCCTGATAAGCCTGATATTTACCACTATTGTGCCATGATATAAGCTCTATTTAGAGTCTATTATATGTGTTTAGAGTATGTCTTAGAGTATTTTGGGTGAAAACCCATTAGATTTAGGATTTAGATTTCATAATCCCACTAGGGGTTGGTTTTATCTTTTCATAAACCCACTAAGGGTTGGTTTTATCTTTTCATAAACCCACTAGGGGTTGGATTTATCTTTAGAGTCGATTAGGGTTTTTGTTGTTTCCTGATAAGCCCTGATATTTACCACTATTGTGCCATGATATAAGCTTTATTTAGAGTGGTTTATATGTTTTTATAGTATATCTTAGAGGATTTTCAGTTTCAGGTACGTTTTGAAGAACTTTGGCGATTCTTGAGTTGTTTGAGATGCAGAACTGCGCAGATGCATCCGAGCTTTATCTAAAGATGGAGATCATAACAAAATGATATTGTGCTCATATTTGGACATAAGATATATATTTTAGTTAGCTTTCTAAAGCCACCGGTTTGATGACCATACGACAGTTAGATCTGACGTTATGCCCAAATTACTGAAGAGTGGTCCGTCTGCCTCGCGAGAGGAAGCTCTCGAGAAGATGAATGAGTGTCAATCAAGTTAGAGTTGGATCAGTCCAGTATTCAATCGACCAGGATGAGCTCGACAAAGACCCACTTGTGTATCAAGGAGGTACTTTAACTCGAGCCAAGTTAAGACCCTTAAAGGAAGCTTTAGGACTTTGGATCAAGTTTGTACAAGAGGAAGACGAGTTGGTCCATGGCAAGGAGAAGGCGTAAAGTGCTTGTTACAACCTTATGGTTTTTAAACACTTGAATAATTTCGGGTGAAAAGCCATTAGCTTTAGGATTTAGATTTCATAAACCCACTAGGGGTAGGTTTTATCTTTTCATAAACCCACAAATGGTTGGTTTTTTCTTTTCAAAAGCCCACTAGGGTTTGGATTTATCTTTAGAGTCGGTTAGGGTTTTTGAACTTTCCTGATAAGGACTGATATTTAACACTATTGTACCATGATATATGCTCTATTTAGAGTTTATTATATGTGTTTAGAGTATGTTTTAGAGTATTTCGGGTGAAAACCCATTAGCTTTAGGATTTAGATTCCATAAACCCAGTAGTGGTTGGTTTTATCTTTTCATAAATCCACTAAGGGTTGGTTGTATCTTTTAATAAACCCACTAGGGTTTGGATTTATCTTTAAAGTCGGTAAGGGTTTTTTTAGTTTCCTGATAAGCCTGATATTTACCACTATTGTGCCATGATATAAGCTCTATTTAGAGTCTATTATATGTGTTTAGAGTATGTCTTAGAGTATTTCGGGTGAAAACCCATTAGCTTTAGGATTTAGATTTCATAAACCCACTAGGGGTTGGTTTTATCTTTTAAAAAACCCACTAAGGGTTGGTTTTCTCTTTTCATAAACCCATTGGGGCTGGATTTATCTTTAGAGTCGGTTAGGGTTTTTATAGTTTCCTGATAAGCCCTGATATTTACCACTATTGTGCCATGATATAAACTTTATTTAGAGTGTTTTATATGTTTTTATAGTATGTCTTAGAGGATTTTCAGGTTCAGGTACGTTTTGAAGAACTTTTGTGATTCTTGAGCTGTTTGAGATGCAGAACTGCGCAGATGCATACGAGGTTTATCTAAAGATGGAGATCTTTTCAAAATGATATGGTGATCATATTTGGACACATGATATATATTTGAGTTAGCTTTTTAAAGCCACCGGTTTGATGACCATCCGACAGTTCTATCTGACGTTCTGCCCAAATTACTGAAGAGTGGTCTGTCTGCCTCGCGAGAGGAAGCTGTCGAGAAGATGAATGAGTGTCAATCAAGTTAGAGTTGGATCAGTCCAGTATTTAATCGACCAGGATGAGCTCGACAAAGACCCACTTGTGTATCAAGGAGGTACTTTAACGCGAGCCAAGTTAAGACCCTTAAAGGAAACTTTAGGACTGTGGATCAAGTTTGTGCAAGAGGAAGACGAGTTGGTCCATGGCAAGGAAAAGGCGTAAAGTGCTTGTTACAACCTTATGGTTTTTCAACACTTGAATAATTTCAGGTGAAAACCCATTATCTTTAGGATTTAGATTTCATAAACCCACTAGGTTGGTTTTTTCTTTTCATAAACCCACTAGGGGTTGGTTTTTTCTTTTCATAAACCCACTAGGGTTTGGATTTATATTTAGAGTCGGTTAGGGTTTTTGAACTTTACTGATAAGGACTGATATTTACCACTATTGTGCCATGATATAAGCTCTATTTAGAGTCTATTATATGTGTTTAGAGTATGTCTTAGAGTATTTCGAGTGAAAACCCCTTAGCTTTAGGATTTAGATTTCATAAACCCACTAGGGGTTGGTTTTATTTTTTCATAATCCCACTAAGGGTTGGTTTTATCTTTTCATAAACCCACTGGGGCTGGATTTATCTTTAGAGTCGGTTAGGGTTTTTGTAGTTTCCTGATAAGCCCTGATATTTACCACTATTGTGCCATGATATAAGCTTTATTTAGAGTGTTTTATATGTTTTTATAGTATGTCATAGAAGATTTTCAGGTTCAGGTACGTTTTGAAGAACTTTTGTGATTCTTGAGCTGTTTGAGATGCAGAACTTCGCAGATGCATACGAGGTTTATCTAAAGATGGAGATCTTTTCAAAATGATATTGTGATCATATTTGGACACATGATATATATTTGAGTTAGCTTTCTAAAGCCACTGGTTTGATTACCATCCGACAGTTAGATCTGACGTTATGCCCAAATTACTGAAGAGTGGTCTGTCTTCCTCGCGAGTGGAAGCTGTCGAGAAGATGAATGAGTGTCAATCAAGTTAGAGTTGGATCAGTCCTGTATTTAATCGACCAGGATGAGCTCGACAAATACCCACTTGTGTATCAAGGAGGTACTTTAACACGAGCAAAGTTAAGACCCTTAAAGGAAGCTTTAGGACTGTGGATCAAGTTTGTGCAAGAGGAAGACGAGTTGGTCCATGGCAAGGAGAAGGCGTAAAGTGCTTGTTACAACCTTATGGTTTTTCGACACTTGAATAATTTCGGGTGAAAACCCATTAGCTTTAGGATTTAGATTTTTCATAAACCCACTAGGGGTTGGTTTTTTCTTTTCGTAAACCCACTAGGGATTGGTTTTTTTCTTTTCATGAACCCACTAGGTTTTGGATTTATATTTAGAGTCGGTTAGGGTTTTTGAACTTTACTGATAAGGACTGATATTTACCACTATTGTACCATGATATATGCTCTATTTAGAGTCTATTATATGTGTTTAGATTATGTCTTAGAGTATTTTGGGTGAAAACCCATTAGCTTTAGGAATTAGATTTCATAAACCCAGTAGGGGTTGGTTTTATCTTTTCATAAACCCACTAAAGGTTGGTTTTATCTTTTCATAAACCCACTGGGGCTGGATTTATCTTTAGAGTCAGTTAGGGTTTTTGTAGTTTCCTGATAAGCCCTGATATTTACCACTATTGTGCCATGATATAAGCTTTATTTAGAGTGTTTTATATGTTTTTATAGTATGTCTTAGATGATTTTCAGGTTCAGGTACGTTTTGAAGAACTTTTGTGATTCTTGAGCTGTTTGAGATGCAGAACTGCGCAGATGCATCCGAGGTTTATCTAAAGATGGAGATATTTTCAAAATGATATTGTGATCATATTTGGACACATGATATATATTTGAGTTAGCTTTCTAATGCCGTCGGTTTGATGACCATCCGACAGTTAGATCTGACGTTATGCCCAAATTACTGAAGAGTGGTCTGTCTGCCTCGCGAGAGGAAGCTGTCGAGAAGATGAATGAGTGTCAATCAAGTTAGAGTTGGATCAGTACAGTATTTAATCGACCAGGATGAGCTCGAAAAAGACCCACTTGTGTATCAAGGAGTTACTTTAACGCGAGCCAAGTTAAGACCCATAAAGGAAGCTTTAGGACTGTGGATCAAGTTTGTGCAAGAGGAAGACGAGTTGGTCCATGGCAAGGAGAAGGCGTAAATTGCTTGTTACAACCTTATGTTTTTCGACACTTGAATAATTTCAAGTGAAAACCCATTACCTTTAGGATTTAGATTTCATAAACCCACTAGGGGTTGGTTTTTCTTTTCATAAACCCACTAAGGGTTGGTTTTTTCTTTTCATAAACCCACTAGGGTTTGGATTTATATTTAGAGTCGGTTAGGGTTTTTGAACTTTCCTGAAAAGGACTGATATTTACCACTATGTACCATGATATATGCTCTATTGAGAGTCTATTATATGTGTTTAGAGTATGTCTTAGAGTATTTCGGGTGAAAACCGATTAGCTTTAGGATTTAGATTTCATAAACCCACTAGGGGTTGGTTTTATCTTTTCATAACCACTATGGGTTGGTTTTATATTTTCATAAACCCACTGGGGTTGGATTTATATTTAGAGTCGGCTAGGGTTTTTGTAGTTTCCTGATTAGGGCTGATATTTACCACTATTGTGCCATGATATAATTTTTTATTTAGAGTCTTTTATATGTGTTTAGAGTATGTCTTAGAGTATTTCAGGTGAAAACCCATTATCTTTAGGATTTAGATTTCATAAAACCACTAGGGGTCGATTTTATCTTTTCATAAACCCACTAAGGGTTGGTTTTATCTTTTCATAAACCCACTAGGGGTTGGATTTATCTTTAGAGTCGGTTATAGTTTTTGTAGTTTCCTGATAAGACCTGATATTTAACACTATTGTGCCATGATATAAGCTCTATTTAGAGTCTTTTATATGTGTTTATAGTATGTCTTAGAGGGTTTTCAGGTTCAGGTATGTTTTGAAGAACTTAGGTGATTCTTGAGTTGTTTGAGATGCAGAGCTGCGCAGATGCATCCGAGGTTTATCTACTGATGGAGATCATGCCAAGATGATATTGTTCTCATATTCTTACACAATATAGAGATTTGAGTTAGCTTTCTAATGCCACCGGTTTGATGTTCATCCGACTGTTATATCTAAAATTATGCCAAAGTTATATTGTTCTCATATTTGGACACAACATAGATATTTGATTTACTTTTCTAAAGCCACTGTTTTGATGTCCATCCGACGGTTAGATCTGAAGTTATGCCCAAATTATAGAAGAGTGGTCTGTCTGCCTCGCGAGAGGGAGCTGTCGAGAAGACGAGTAGGTCCATGGCAAGGAGAAGGCGTAAAGTGCTTGTTACAACCTTATGCTTTTTCAACAATTGAATAATTTCGGGTGAAAACCTATTAGCTTTAGGATTTAGATTTCATAAACCCACTAGGGGTTGGTTTTATCTTTTCATAAACCCACTAAGGGTTGGTTTTATCTTTTCATAAACCCACTAGGGTTTAAATTTATCATTGGAGTCGGTTAGGGTTTTTGTAGTTTCCTGATAAGGCATGATATTTACCATTATTGTGCCATGATATAAGCACCATTTACAGTCTATTATATGTGTTTAGAGTATGTCTTAGAGTATTTCGGGTGAAAACCCATTAGCTTTAGGATTTAGATTTCATAAATCCACGAGGGGTTGGTTTTCTCTTTTCATAAACCCACTAAGGGTTGGTTTTATATTTTCATAAACTCACTAGGGTTTGGATTTATCTTTAGAGACGGTAAGGGTTTTTTTAGTTTCATGATAAGGCCTGATAATTACAACTGTTGTGCCATGATATAAGCTCTATTTAGAATCTATTATATGTGTTTATATTATGTCTTAGAGTATTTCGGGTGAAAACTCATTACCTTTAGGATTTAGATTTCATAAAACCCCTACAGGTTGGTTTTATCTTTTCATAAATCCACCAAGGGTTGGTTTTATCTTTTCATAAACCCACTAGGGTTTAAATTTATCTTTAGAGTTGGTTAGGGTTTTTGTATTTTCCTGATAAGGCGTGATATTTACCATTATTGTGCCGTGATATAAGCTCTATTTAGAGTCTATTATATATGTTTAGAGTATGTCTTAGAATATTTCAGGTGAAAACCCATTAGCTTTAGGATTTAGATTTCATAAAGCCCCTAGGGGTTGGTTTTATCTTCTCATAAACCCATTAAGGGTTGGTTTTATCTTTTCATAAACCCACTAGGGTTTGGATTTATCTTTAGAGTCGGTTAGGGTTTTTGTAGTTTCCTGATAAGGCCTGATATTTACATCTAGTGTGCCTTGATATAAGCTCTATTTAGAATCTATTATATGTGTTTAGACTGTGTCTTAGAGTATTTCGGGTGAAAACCCATTAGCTTTAGGATTTAGATTTAATAAACCCACTAGGGGTTGGTTTTATCTTTTCATAAACCCACTAAGGGTTGGTTTAATCTTTTCATAAACCCACTACGGTTTAAATTTATCATTGGAGTCGGTTAGGGTTTTTGTAGTTTCCTGATAAGGCATGATATTTATAACTATTGTGCCATGATATAAGCACCATTTACAGTCTATTATATGTGTTTAGAGTATGTCTTAGAGTATTTCGGGTGAAAATCCATTAGCTTTAGGATTTAGATTTCATAAATCCACGAGGCGTTGGTTTTCTCTTTTCATAAACCCACTAACGGTTGGTTTTATATTTTCATAAACCCAGTAGGGTTTGGATTTATCTTTAGAGACGGTTAGGGTTTTTTTAGTTTCCTGATAAGGCCTGATATTTACAACTGTTGTGCCATGATATAAGCTCTATTTAGAATCTATTATATGTGTTAAGATTATTAGAGTATTTCTGGTGAAAATCATTACCTTTAGGATTTAGATTTCATAAAACCCCTACGGGTTGGTTTTATCTTTTCATAAATCCATTAAGGGTTGGTTTTATCTTTTCATAAACCCACTAGGGTTTAAATTTATCTTTAGAGTTCGTTAGGGTTTTTGTATTTTCCTTATAAGGCATGATATTTACCATTATTGTGCCATGATATAAGCTCTATTTAGAGTCTATTATATGTGTTTAGAGTATGTCTTAGAGTATTTCGGGTGAAAACCCATTAGCTTTAGGATTTATATTTCATAAACCCACGAGGGGTTGGTTTTCTCTTTTCATAAACCCACTAAGGGTTGGTTTTATATTTTCATAAACCCACTAGGTTTTGGATTTATCTTTAGAGTCGGTTAGAGTTTTTGTAGTTTCCTGATAAGGCCTGATATTTACAACTATTGTGCCATGATATAAGCTTTATTTAGGATCGATTATATGTGTTTAGATTATGTCTTAGCGTATTTCGGGTGAAAACTCATTACCTTTAGGATTTAGATTTCATAAACCCCCTAGGGGTTGGTTTTATCTTTTCATAAACCCACTAAGGGTTGGTTTTCTCTTTTCATAAACCCTCTAGGGTTTTAATAAAACTTTAGAGTTGGTTAGGGTTTTTGTAGTTTCCTGATAAGGCCTGATATTTACCATTATTGTGCCATGATATAAGCTCTATTTAGAGTCTATTATATGTGTTTAGAGTATGTCTTAGAATATTTCGGATGAAAACCCATTAGCTTTAGGATTTAGATTTCATAAACCCACGAGGGGTTGGTTTTGCTTTTCATAAACCCACTAAGGGTTGGTTTTATCTTTTCATAAACCCACTAGGTTTGGATTTATCTTTAGAGTCGGTTAGGGTTTTGTAGTTTCCTGATAAGGCCTGATATTTACAACTATTGTGCCATGATATAAGCTATATTTAGAGTCTATTATATGTGTTTAGATTATGTCTTAGAGTATTTTGGTTGAAAGCTCATTAGCTTTAGGATTTAGATTTCATAAACCCCCTAGGGGTTGGTTTTATCTTTTCATAAACCCACTAAGGGTTGGTTTTATCTTTTGATAAACCCTCTAGGGTTTGGATTTATCTTTAGAGTAGGTTAGGTTTTGCAGTTTCCTGATAAGGCTTGATATTTACCACTATTGTGCCATAATATCAGCTCTATTTAGAGTCTATTATATGTGTTTAGATTATGTCTTAGAGTATTTTGGGTGAAAACCCTTTAGCTTTAGGATTTAGATTTCATAAACCCACTAGAGGTTGGTTTTATCTTTTCATAAACCCACTAAGGGTTGGTTCTATATTTTCATAAACCCACTAGGGTTTGGATTTATCTTTAGAGTCGGTTAGGATTTTTTTAGATTCCTGATAAGGCCTGATATTTACAACTTATGTGCCATGATATAAGCTCTATTTAGAATCTATTATATGTGTTTAGATTATGCCTTAGAGTATTTCGGGTGAAAACTCATTACCTTTAGTATTTAGATTCAATAAACCCCTTAGGGGTTGGTTTTATCTTTTCATAAACCCACTAAGGGTTGGTTTTATCTTTTCATAAACCCACTAGGGTTTTAATTTATCTTCAGAGTTGGTTAGGGTTTTTGTAGTTTCTTGATAAGGCCTAATATTTACCATTATTGTGCCATGATATAAGCTCTATTTAGAGTCTATTATATGTGTTTAGAGTATGTCTTAGAGTATTTCGGGTGAAAACCCATTAGCTTTAGGATTTATATTTCATAAACCCACGAGGGGTTGGTTTTCTCTTTTCATAAACCCACTAAGGGTTGGTTTTATATTTTTATAAACCCACTAGGGTTTGGATTTATCTTTAGAGTCGGTTAGGGTTTTTGTAGTTTCCTGATAAGGCCTGATATTTACAACTATTGTGCCATGATATAAGCTCTATTTAGAATCTATTATATGTGTTTAGATTATGTCTTAGCGTATTTCGGGTGAAAACTCATTACCTTTAGGATTTAGATTTCATAAACCCCCTAGGGGTTGGTTTTATCTTTTCATAAACCCACTATGGGTTGGGTTTATCTTTTCATAAACCCTCTAGGGTTTTAATTTATCTTTAGAGTTGGTTAGGGTTTTTGTAGTTTCCTGATAAGGCCTGATATTTACCATTATTGTGCCATGATATAAGCTCTATTTAGAGTCTATTATATGTGTTTAGAGTATGTCTTAGAATATTTCGGGTGAAAACCCATTAGCTTTAGGATTTAGATTTCATAAACCCACGAGGGGTTGGTTTTTTCTTTTCATAAACCCACTAAGAGTTGGTTTTATCTTTTCATAAATCCACTAGGGTTTGGATTTATCTTTAGAGTCGGTTAGGGTTTTTGTAGTTTCCTGATAAGGCCTGATATTTACAACTTATGTGCCATGATATAAGCTCTATTTAGAATCTATTATATGTGTTTAGATTATGTCTTAGAGTATTTCGGGTGAAAACTCATTACCTTTAGTATTTAGATTCAATAAACCCCCTAGGGGTTGGTTTTATCTTTTCATAAACCCACTAAGGGTTGGTTTTATCTTTTCATAAACCCACTAGGGTTTTAATTTATCTTTAGAGTTGGTTAGGGTTTTTGTAGTTTCTTTATAAGGCCTAATATTTACCATTATTGTGCCATGATATAAGCTCTATTTAGAGTCTATTATATGTGTTTAGAGTATGTCTTAGAGTATTTCGGGTGAAAACCCATTAGCTTTAGGATTTATATTTCATAAACCCACGAGGGGTTGGTTTTCTCTTTTCATAAACCCACTAAGGGGTTGTTTTATATTTTTATAAACCCACTAGGGTTTGCATTTATCTTTAGAGTCGGTTAGGGTTTTTGTAGTTTCCTGATAAGGCCTGATATTTACAACTATTGTGCCATGATATAAGCTCTATTTTGAATCTATTATATGTGTTTAGATTATGTCTTAGCGTATTCCGGGTGAAAACTCATTACCTTTAGGATTTAGATTTCATAAACCCCCTAGGGGTTGGTTTTATCTTTTCATAAACCCACTAAGGGTTGGTTTTATCTTTTCATAAACCCTCTAGGGTTTTAATTTATCTTTAGAGTTGGTTAGGGTTTTTGTAGTTTCCTGATAAGGCCTGATATTTACCATTATTGTGCCATGATATAAGCTCTATTTAGAGTCTATTATATGTGTTTAGAGTATGTCTTAGAATATTTCGGGTGAAAACCCATTAGCTTTAGGATTTAGATTTCATAAACCCACGAGGGGTTGGTTTTTTCTTTCCATAAACCCACTAAGAGTTGGTTTTATCTTTTCATAAACCCACTAGGGTTTGGATTTATCTTTAGAGTCGGTTAGGGTTTTTGTAGTTTCCTGATAAGGCCTGATATTTACAACTATTGTGCCATGATATAAGCTATATTTAGAGTCTATTATATGTGTTTAGATTATGTCTTAGAGTATTTCGGGTGAAAGCTCATTAGCTTTAGGATTTAGATTTCATAAACCCCCTAGGGGTTGGATTTATCTTTTCATAAACCCACTAAGGGTTGATTTTATCTTTTGATAAACCCTCTAGGGTTTGGATTTATCTTTAGAGTTGGTTAGGGTTTTGTAGTTTCCTGATAAGGCCTGATATTTACCACTATTGTGCCACAACATAAGCTCTATTTAGAGTTTATTATATGTCTTTAGATTATGTCTTAGAGTATTTCGGGTGAAAACCCATTAGCTTTAGGATTTAGATTTCATAAACCCACTAGGGGTTGGTTTTATCTTTTCATAAACCCACTAAGGGTTGGTTTTATATTTTCATAAACCCACTAGGGTTTGGATTTATCTTTAGAGTCAGTTAGAGTTTTTGTAGTTTCCTGATAAGGCCTGATATTTACAACTATTGTGCCATGATATAAGCTCTATTTAGAATCTATTATTTGTGTTTAGATTATGTCTTAGCGTATTTCGGGTGAAAACTCATTACCTTTTGGATTTAGATTTCATAAACCCCCTAGGGGTTGGTTTTATCTTTTCATAAACCCACTAAGAGTTGGTTTTATCTTTTCATAAACCCTTTAGGGTTTCAATTTATCTTTAGAGTTGGTTAGGGTTTTGTAGTTTCCTGATAAGACCTGATATTTACCATTATTGTGCCGTGATATAAGCTCTATTTAGAGTCTATTTTATGTGTTTAGAATATGTCTTAGAATATTTCGGGTGAAAACCCATTAGCTTTAGGATTTAGATTTCATAAACACACGAGGGGTTGGTTTTCTCTTTTCATAAACCCACTAAGGGTTGGGTTTATCTTTTCATAAACCCACTAGGGTTTGGATTTATCTTAAGAGTCGGTTAGGGTTTTTGTAGTTTCCTGATAAGGCCTGATATTTACAACTATTGTGCCATGATATAAGCTATATTTAGAGTCTATTATATGTGTTTAGATTGTGTCTTAGAGATATTTCGGGTTAAAGCTCATTAGCTTTAGGATTTAGATTTCATAAACCCCCTAGGGGTTGGTTTTATCTTTTCATAAACCCACTAAGGGTTGGTTTTATCTTTTGATAAACCCTCTAGGGTTTGGATTTATCTTTAGAGTCGGTTCGGGTTTTGTAGATTCCTGATAAGGCCTGATATTTACCATTATTGTGCCATAATATAAGCTCTATGTAGAGTCTATTATATGTGTTTAGATTATGTCTTAGAGTATTTCGGGTGAAAACCCATTAGCTTTAAGATTTAGATTTCATAAACCCACTAGGGGTTGGTTTTATCTTTTCATAAACCCCCTAAGGGTTGGTTTTATCTTTTCATAAACCCACTAGGGTTTAAATTTACTTTAGAGTTGGTTAGGGTTTTTGTAGTTTCCTGATAAGGCCTGATACTTACCAATATTGTGCCATGATATAAGAACTGTTTAGAGTTTATTTTAAGTGTTTAGAGTATGTCTTAGAGTATTTCAGGTGAAAACCCAATAGCTTTAGGATTTAGATTTCATAAACCGACTAGGGATTCGTTTTATCTTTTCATAAACCCACTAAGGGTTGGTTTTATCTTTTCATAAACCCACTAGGGTTTTAATTTATCTTTAGAGTCGGTTAGGGTTTTTGTAATTTCCTGATAAGGCCTGATATTTACCACTATTGTGCCATGATTTAAGCACCATTTGGAGTCTATTATATGTGTTTAGAATATATCTTAGAGTATTTCGGGTGAAAACCCATTAGCTTTAGGATTTATATTTCATAAACCCACGAGGGGTTGGTTTTCTCTTTTCATAAACTCACTAAGGGTTGGTTTTATATTTTCATAAACCCACTAGGGTTTGGATTTATCTTTAGAGCCGGTTAGGATTTTTTTAGTTTCCTGATAAGGCCTGATATTTAAAACTATTGTGCCATGATATAAGCTCTATTTAGAATCTATTATATGTGTTTAGATTATGTCTTAGAGTATTTCGGGTGAAAACTCATTACCTTTAGGATTTAGATTTCATAAACCCCCTAGGGGTTGGTTTTATCTTTTCATAAACCCACTAAGGGTTGGTTTTATCTTTTCATAAACCCACTAGGGTTTGGATTTATCTTTAGGGTCCGTTAGGGTTTTTGTAGTTTCCTGATATGGCCTTATATTTACAAGTATTGTTCCATGATATAACCTCTATTTAAAATCAATTATATGTGTTTAGACTATGTCTTAGAGTATTTAGGGTGAAAACTCATTACCTTTAGTATTTAGATTTCATAAACCCCCTAGGGGTTGCTCTTATCTTTTCATAAACCCACTAAGGGTTGGTTTTATCTTTTCATAAACCCACTAGGGTTTAAATTTATTTTTAGAGTTGGTTAGGGTTTTTGTAGTTTCATGATAAGGACTGATATTTACCATTATTGTGCCATGATATAAGCTTTATTTAGAGTCTATTATATGTGTTTAGAATATGTCTTAGAATATTTAGGGTGAAAACCCATTAGCTTTAGGATTTAGATTTCGTAAACCCACTAGGGGTTGGTTTTATCATTTCATAAACCCAATAGGGTTTGGATTTATCATTAGAGTCAGTTAGGGTTTTTGTAGTTTCCTGATAAAACCTGATATTTACAATTATTGTGCCATTATTTAGAGTCTATTATATATGTTTAAAGTATGTCTTAGAGTATTTCGGGTGAAAACCCATTAGCTTTAGGATTTAGATTTCATAAACCCCCTAGGGTTTGTTTTATCTTTTCATAAACCCCCTACGGTTTGGATTTATCTTTAGAGGCGGTTAGGGTTTTTGTAGTTTCCTGATAAAGCTTGATATTTACCACTATTGTACCATGATATAAGCTCTATTTAGAGTCTATTATATGTGTTTAGAGTATGTCTTAGAGTATTTCGGGTGAAAACCCATTAGCTTTAGGAATTAGATTTCATAAACCCACTAGGGGTTGGTTTTATCTTTTCATAAACCCAATAAGGGTTGGTTTTATATTTTCATAAACCTACTAGGGGTTGGTTTTATCTTTTCATAAACCCACAAAGGGTCGGTTTTATATTTTCATAAACCCACTAGGTTTTGGATTTATCATAGAGTCGGTTAGGGTTTTTGTAGTTTCCTGATAAAGCCTGATATTTACAATTATTGTGCCATGATATAAGCTCTATTTACACTCTATTATATGTGTTTAGGGTATGTCTTAGAGTATTTCGGGTGAAAACCCATTAGCTTTGGGATTTAAATTTCATAAACCCCCTAGGGTTGGTTTTATCTTTTCATAAACCCACTAAGGGTTGGTTTTATCTTTTCATAAACCCGATAGGGTTTGGATTTATCTTTAGAGTCGGTTAGGGTTTTGGTAGTTTCTTGAGAAGGCCTGATATTTACCACTATTTTCCCATGATATAAGCTCTATTTAGAGTCTATTATATGTGTTTAGAGTATGTCATAGAGTATTTCAGGTGAAAACCTACTAGCTTTAGGATTTAGATTTCATAAACCCACTATGGGTTTGTTTTATCTTTTCATAAACCCAATAAGGGTTGGTTTTATATTTTCCTAAACCCACTAGGGTTGGTTTTATCTTTCCATAAACCCACTAAGGGTCGGTTTTATATTTTCATAAATCCACTAAGGTTTGGATTTATCATTAGAGTCGGTTAGGGTTTTTGTAGTTTCTTGATAAAGCCTGATATTTACAATTATTTTGCCTTGATGTATTCTCTATTTACATTCTATTATATGTGTTTAGAGTATGTCTTAGAGTATTTCGGGTGAAAACCCATTAGCTTTAGGATTTAGATTTCATAAACCCCCTACGGGTTGGTTTTATCTTTTCATAAACCCACTAAGGGTTGGTTTTATCTTTTCATAAACCCACTAGGGTTTAAATTTATCTTTAGAGTTGGTTAGGGTTTTTGTAGTTTCCTGATAAGGACTAATATTTACCATTATTGTGCCAAGATATAAGCTCTATTTAGAGTCTATTATATGTGTTTAGAGTATGTCTTAGAATATTTCGGGTGAAAACCCATTAGCTTTAGGATTTAGATTTCATAAACCCACTAGGGGTTGGTTTTATCTTTTCATAAACCCACTAAGGGTTGGTTTTATCTTTTCATAAACCCACTAGGGTTTGGATTTATCTTTAGAGTCGGTTAGGGTTTTTGTAGTTTCCTGATAAGGCCTGATATTTACAACTATTGTTCCATGATATAAGCTCTATTTAGAATCTATTGTATGTGTTTAGATTATGTCTTAGAGTATTTCGGGAGAAAAATCATTACCTTTAGGATTTAGATTTCATAAACCCCCTAGGGGTTGGTTTTATCTTTTCATAAACCCACTAAGGGTTGGTTTTATCTTTTCATAAACCCACTAGGGTTTAAATTTATCTTTAGAGTTGGTTAGGGTTTTTGTAGTTTCCTGATAAGGCCTGATATTTACCAGTTTTGTGCCATGATATAAGCTCTATTTAGAGTCTATTATATGTGTTTAGAGTATGTCTTAGAGTATTTCGAGTGAAAACCCATTAGCTTTAGGATTTAGATTTCATAAACCCACTAGGGGTTGGTTTTCTCTTTTCATAAACCCACTAAGGGTTGTTTTTATATTTTCATAAACCCCCTAGGGGTTGGTTTTATCTTTTTCATAAACCCACAAAGGTTTGGTTTTATCTGTTCATAAACCCACTAGGCTTCGGATTTATCTTTAGAGTCGGTTAGAGTTTTTTTAGTTTCCTGATAAGGCCTGATATTTACAACTATTGTGCCATGATATAAGCTCTATTTAGAGTCTATTATATGTGTTTTGAGTATTTCATAGAGTATTTCGGGTGAAAACCTATTAGCTTTAGGATTTAGATTTCATATACCCCCTAGGGGTTGGTTTTATCTTTTCATAAACCCATTAAGGGTTGGTTTTATCTTTTCATGAACCCGCTAGGGTTTGGATTTATCTTTAGAGTCGGTTAGGGTTTTTGTAGTTTCTTGATAAGACCTGATATTTACAACTATTGTGCCATGATATAAGCTATATTTTGAATCTATTATATGTGTTTAGATTATGTCTTAGAGTATTTCGGGTGAAAACTCATTACCTTTAGTATTTAGATTCAATAAACCCCCTAGGGGTTGGTTTTATCTTTTCATAAACCCACTAAGGGTTGGTTTTATCTTTTCATAAACCCACTAGGGTTTTAATTTATCTTTAGAGTTGGTTAGGGTTTTTGTAGTTTCTTGATAAGGCCTAATATTTACCATTATTGTGCCATGATATTAGCTCTATTTAGAGTCTATTATATGTGTTTAGAGTATGTCTTAGAGTATTTCGGGTGAAAACCCATTAGCTTTAGGATTTATATTTCATAAACCCACGAGGGGTTGGTTTTATCTTTTCATAAACCCACTAAGGGTTGGTTTTATATTTTCATAAACCCACTAAGGTTTTAATTTATCTTTAGAGTTGGTTAGGGTTTTTGTAGTTTCTTGATAAGGCCTAATATTTACCATTATTGTGCCATGATATTAGCTCTATTTAGAGTCTATTATATGTGTTTAGAGTATGTCTTAGAGTATTTCGGGTGAAAACCCATTAGCTTTAGGATTTATATTTCATAAACCCACGAGGGGTTGGTTTTCTCTTTTCATAAACCCACTAAGGGTTGGTTTTATATTTTTATAAACCCACTAGGGTTTGGATTTATCTTTAGAGTCGGTTAGGGTTTTTGTAGTTTCCTGATAAGGCCTGATATTTACAACTATTGTGCCATGATATAAGCTCTATTTACATTCTATTATATGTGTTTAGAGTATGTCTTAGAGTATTTCGGGTGAAAACCCATTAGCTTTAGGATTTAGATTTCATAAACCCCCTAGGGGTTGGTTTTATCTTTTCATAAACCCACTAAGGGTTGGTTTTATCTTTTCATAAACCCACTAGGGTTTAAATTTATCTTTAGAGTTGGTTAGGGTTTTTGTAGTTTCCTGATAAGGACTGATATTTACCATTATTGTGCCAAGATATAAGCTCTATTTAGAGTCTATTATATGTGTTTAGAGTATGTCTCAGAATATTTCGGGTGAAAACCCATTACCTTTAGGATTTAGATTTCATAAACCCACTAGGGGTTGGTTTTATCTTTTCATAAACCCACTAAGGGTTGGTTTTATCTTTTCATAAACCCACTAGGGTTTGGATTTATCTTTAGAGTCGGTTAAGGTTTTTGTAGTTTCCTGATAAGGCCTGATATTTACAACTATTGTTCCATGATATAAGCTCTATTTAGAATCTATTATATGTGTTTAGATTATGTCTTAGAGTATTTCGGGAGAAAACTCATTACCTTAAGGATTTAGATTTCATAAACCCCCTAGGGGTTGGTTTTATCTTTTCATAAACCCACTAAGGGTTGGTTTTATCTTTTCATAAACCCACTAGGGTTTAAATTTATCTTTAGAGTTGGTTAGGGTTTTTGTAGTTTCATGATAAGGCCTAATATTTACCAGTTTTGTGCCATGATATAAGCTCTATTTAGAGTCTATTATATGTGTTTAGAGTATGTCCTAGAGTATTTCGAGTGAAAACCCATTAGCTTTAGGATTTAGATTTCATAAACCCACTAGGGGTTGGTTTTCTCTTTTCATAAACCCACTAAGGGTTGTTTTTATATTTTCATAAACCCCCTAGGGGTTGGTTTTATCTTTTTCATAAACCCACAAAGGTTTGGTTTTATCTGTTCATAAACCCACTAGGGTTCGGATTTATCTTTAGAGTCGGTTAGGGTTTTTTTATTTTCCTGATAAGGCCTGATATTTACAACTATTGTGCCATGATATAAGCTCTATTTAGAGTCTATTATATGTGTTTTGAGTATGTCATAGAGTATTTCGGGTGAAAACCTATTAGCTTTAGGATTTAGATTTCATATACCCCCTAGGGGTTGGTTTTATCTTTTCATAAACCCATTAAGGGTTGGTTTTATCTTTTCATGAACCCGCTAGGGTTTGGATTTATCTTTAGAGTCGGTTAGGGTTTTTGTAGTTTCCTGATAAGACCTGATATTTACAACTATTGTGCCATGATATAAGCTATATTTTGAATCTATTATATGTGTTTAGATTATGTCTTAGAGTATTTCGGGTGAAAACTCATTACCTTTAGTATTTAGATTCAATAAACCCCCTAGGGGTTGGTTTTATCTTTTCATAAACCCACTAAGGGTTGGTTTTATCTTTTGATAAACCCACTAGGGTTTTAATTTATCTTTAGAGTTGGTTAGGGTTTTTGTAGTTTCTTGATTAGGCCTAATATTTACCATTATTGTTCCATGATATTAGCTCTATTTAGAGTCTATTATATGTGTTTAGAGTATGTCTTAGAGTATTTCGGGTGAAAACCCATTAGCTTTAGGATTTATATTTCATAAACCCACGAGGGGTTGGTTTTCTCTTTTCATAAACCCACTAAGGGTTGGTTTTATATTTTTATAAACCCACTAGGGTTTGGATTTATCTTTAGAGTCGGTTAGGGTTTTTGTAGTCGCCTGATAAGGCCTGATATTTACAACTATTGTGCCATGATATAAGCTCTATTTACATTCTATTATATGTGTTTAGAGTATGTCTTAGAGTATTTCGGGTGAAAACCCATTAGCTTTAGGATTTAGATTTCATAAACCCCCTAGGGGTTGGTTTTATCTTTTCATAAACCCACTAAGGGTTGGTTTTATCTTTTCATAAACCCACTAGGGTTTAAATTTATCTTTAGAGTTGGTTAGGGTTTTTGTAGTTTCCTGATAAGGACTGATATTTACCATTATTTTGCCAAGATATAAGCTCTATTTAGAGTCTATTATATGTGTTTAGAGTATGTCTTAGAATATTTCGGGTGAAAACCCATTAGCTTTAGGATTTAGATTTCATAAACCCACTAGGGGTTGGTTTTATCTTTTCATAAACCCACTAAGGGTTGGTTTTATCTTTTCATAAACCCACTAGGGTTTGGATTTATCTTTAGAGTCGGTTAAGGTTTTTGTAGTTTCCTGATAAGGCCTGATATTTACAACTATTGTTCCATGATATAAGCTCTATTTAGAATCTATTATATGTGTTTAGATTATGTCTTAGAGTATTTCGGGAGAAAACTCATTACCTTAAGGATTTAGATTTCATAAACCCCCTAGGGGTTGGTTTTATCTTTTCATAAACCCACTAAGGGTTGGTTTTATCTTTTCATAAACCCACTAAGGTTTAAATTTATCTTTAGAGTTGGTTAGGGTTTTTGTAGTTTCCTGATAAAGCCTAATATTTACCAGTTTTGTGCCATGATATAAGCTCTATTTAGAGTCTATTATATGTGTTTAGAGTATGTCTTAGAGTATTTCGAGTGAAAACCCATTAGCTTTAGGATTTAGATTTCATAAACCCACTAGGGGTTGGTTTTCTCTTTTCATAAACCCACTAAGGGTTGTTTTTATATTTTCATAAACCCCCTAGGGGTTGGTTTTATCTTTTTCATAAACCCACAAAGGTTTGGTTTTATCTGTTCATAAAGCCACTAGGGTTCGGATTTATCTTTAGAGTCGGTTAGGGTTTTTTTAGTTTCCTGATAAGGCCTGATATTTACAACTATTGTGCCATGATATAAGCTCTATTTATAGTCTATTATATGTGTTTCGAGTATGTTTTAGAATATTTCGGGTGAAAACATATTAGCTTTAGGATTTAGATTTCATAAACCCACTAGGGGTTGGTTTTATCTTTTCACTAACCCACTAAGGGTTGGTTTTATCTTTTCATAAACCCGCTAGGGTTTGGATTTAACTTTAGAGTAGGTTAGGGTTTTTGTAGTTTCGTGATAAGGCCTGATATTTACCACTATTGTGCCATGATATAAGCTCTATTTAGAGTCTATTATATGTGTTTTGAGTATGTCATAGAGTATTTCGGGTGAAAACCTATTAGCTTTAGGATTTAAATTTCATATACCCCCTAGGGGTTGGTTTTATCTTTTCATAAACCCATTAAGGGTTGGTTTTATCTTTTCATGAACCCGCTAGGGTTTGGATTTATCTTTAGAGTCGGTTAGGGTTTTTGTAGTTTCCTGATAAGACCTGATATTTACAACTATTGTGCCATGATATAAGCTATATTTTGAATCTATTATATGTGTTTAGATTATGTCTTAGAGTATTTCGGGTGAAAACTCATTACCTTTAGTATTTAGATTCAATAAACCCCCTAGGGGTTGCTTTTATCTTTTCATAAACCCACTAAGGGTTGGTTTTATCTTTTAATAAACCCACTAGGGTTTTAATTTATCTTTAGAGTTGGTTAGGGTTTTTGTAGTTTCTTGATAAGGCCTAATATTTACCATTATTGTGCCATGATATAAGCTCTATTTAGAGTCTATTATATGTGTTTACAGTATGTCTTAGCGTATTTCGGGTGAAAACTTATTACCTTTAGGATTTAGATTTCATAAACCCCCTAGGGGTTGGTTTTATCTTTTCATAAACCCACTAAGAGTTGATTTTATCTTTTCATAAACCCTTTTAGGGTTTAAATTTATCTTTAGAGTTGGTTAGGGTTTTTGTTGTTTCCTAATAAGGCCTGATATTTACAATTATTGTGCCATGATATAAGCTCTATTTAGAATCTATTATATGTGTTTAGATTATGTCTTAGCGTATTTCGGGTGAAAACTCATTACCTTTAGGATTTAGATTTCATAAACCCCTAGGGGTTGGTTTTATCTTTTCATAAACCCACTAAGTGTTGGTTTTATCTTTTCATAAACCCTTTTAGGGTTTTAATTTATCTTTAGAGTTGGTTAGGGTTTTGTAGTTTCCTGATAAGGCCTGATATTTACCATTATTGTGCCGTGATATAAGCTCTATTTAGAGTCTATTATATGTGTTTAGAATATGTCTTAGAATATTTCGGGTGAAAACCCATTAGCTTTAGGATTTAGATTTCATAAACACACGAGGGGTTGGTTTTCTCTTTTCATAAACCCACTAAGGGTTGGTTTTATCTTTTGATAAACCCTCTAGGGTTTGGATTTATCTTTAGAGTCGGTTAGGGTTTTGTAGATTCCTGATAAGGCCTGATATTTACCACTATTATGCCATAATATAAGCTCTATTTAGAGTCTATTATATGTGTTTAGATTATGTCTTAGAGTATTTCGGGTGAAAACCCATTAGCTTTAAGATTTAGATTTCATAAACCCACTAGGGGTTGGTTTTATCTTTTCATAAACCCACTAAGGGTTGGTTTTATCTTTTGATAAACCCTCTAGGGTTTGGATTTATCTTTAGAGTCGGTTAGGGTTTTTGTAGTTTCCTGATAAGGCCTGATATTTACCACTATTGTGCCATGATATAAGAACTGTTTAGAGTCTATTTTAAGTGTTTAGAGTATGTCTTAGAGTATTTCAGGTGAAAACCCAATAGCTTTAGGATTTAGATTTCATAGACCGACAAGGGATTCGTTTTATCTTTTCATAAACCCACTAAGGGTTGGTTTTATCTTTTCATAAACCCACTAGGGTTTTAATTTATCTTTAGAGTTGGTTAGGGTTTTTGTAGTTTCCTGATAAGGCCTGATATTTACCACTATTGTGCCATGATATAAGCACCATTTGGAGTCTATTATATGTGTTTAGAGTATATCTTAGAGTATTTCGGGTGAAAACCCATTAGCTTTAGGATTTATATTTCATAAACCCACGAGGGGTTGGTTTTCTCTTTTCATAAACTCACTAAGGGTTGGTTTTATATTTTCATAAACCCACTAGGGTTTGGATTTATCTTTAGAGTCGGTTAGGATTTTTTTAGTTTCCTTATAAGGCCTGATATTTACAACTATTGTGCCATGATATAAGCTCTATTTAAAATCTATTATATGTGTTTAGATTATGTCTTAGAGTATTTCGGGTGAAAACTCATTACCAATAGGATTTAGATTTCATAAACCCCCTAGGGGTTGGTTTTATCTTTTCATAAACCCACTAAGGGTTGGTTTTATCTTTTCATAAACCCACTAGGGTTTAAATTTATCTTTAGAGTTGGTTAGGGTTCTTGTAGTTTCCTGATAAGGCCTGATATTTACCATTATTGTTCCATGATATAAGCTCTATTTAGAGTCTATTATATATGTTTAGAGTATGTCTTAGAATATTTCAGGTGAAAACCCATTACCTTTAGGATTTGAATTTCATAATCCCCCTAGGGGTTGGTTTTATCTTTTCATAAACCCATTAAGGGTTGGTTTTATCTTTTCATAAACCCACTAGGGTTTGGATTTATCTTTAGAGTCGGTTAGAGTTTTTGTAGTTTCCTGATAAGGCCTGATATTTACAAGTATTGTGCCATGATATAACCTCTATTTAAAATCTATTAGAGGCGGTTAGGGTTTTTTAGTTTCCTGATAGGCCTGATATTTACCACTATTGTACCATGATATAAGCTCTATTTAGAGTCTATTATATGTGTTTAGAGTATGTCTTAGAGTATTTCGGGTGAAAACCCATTAGCTTTAGGAATTAGATTTCATAAACCCACTTGGGGTTGGTTTTATCTTCTCATAAACCCAATAAGGGTTGGTTTTATATTTTCATAAACCCACTAGGGCTTGGTTTTATCTTTTCATAAACCCACTAAGGGTCGGTTTTATATTTTCATAAACCCATTAGGTTTTGGATTTATCATTAGAGTCGGTTAGGGTTTTTGTAGTTTCCTGATAAAGCCTGATATTTACAATTATTGTGCCATGATATAAGCTCTATTTACATTCTATTATATGTGTTTAGGGTATGTCTTAGAGTATTTCGGGTGAAAACCCATTAGCTTTAGGATTTAAATTTCATAAACCCCCTAGGGTTGGTTTTATCTTTTCATAAACCCACTAAGGGTTGGTTTTATCTTTTCATAAACCCGCTAGGGTTTGGATTTATCTTTAGAGTCGGTTAGGGTTTTGGTAGTTTCTTGAGAAGGCCTGATATTTACCACTATTTTCCCATGATATAAGCTCTCTTTAGAGTCTATTATATGTGTTTAGAGTATGTCATAGAGTATTTCAGGTGAAAACCTACTAGCTTTAGGATTTATATTTCATAAACCCACTAGAGGTTTGTTTTATCTTTTCATAAACCCAATAAGGGTTGGTTTTATATTTTCATAAACCCACTAGGGTTGGTTTTATCTTTCCATAAACCCACTAAGGGTCGGTTTTATATTTTCATAAATCCACTAAGGTTTGGATTTATCATTAGAGTCGGTTAGGGTTTTTGTAGTTTCCTGATAAAGCCTGATATTTACAATTATTTTGCCATGATATAAGCTCTATTTACATGCTATTATATGTGTTTAGAGTATGTCTTAGAGTATTTCGGGTGAAAACCCATTAGCTTTAGGATTTAGATTTCATAAACCCCCTAGGGGTTGGTTTTATCTTTTCATAAACCCACTAAGGGTTGGTTTTATCTTTTCATAAACCCACTAGGGTTTAAATTTATCTTTAGAGTTGGTTAGGGTTTTTGTAGTTTCCTGATAAGGACTGATATTTACCATTATTGTGCCAAGATATAAGCTCTATTTAGAGTCTATTATATGTGTTTAGAGTATGTCTTTGAATATTTCGGGTGAAAACCCATTAGCTTTAGGATTTAGATTTCATAAACCCACTAGGGGTTGGTTTTATCTTTTCATAAACCCACTAAGGGTTGGTTTTATCTTTTCATAAACCCACTAGGGTTTGGATTTATCTTTAGAGTCGGTTAGGGTTTTTGTAGTTTCCTGATAAGGCCTGATTTTTACAACTATTGTTCCATGATATAAGCTCTATTTAGAATCTATTATATGTGTTTAGATTATGTCTTAGAGTATTTCGGGAGAAAACTCATTACCTTTAGGATTTAGATTTCATAAACCCCCTAGGGGTTGGTTTTATCTTTTCATAAACCCACTAAGGGTTGGTTTTATCTTTTCATAAACCCACTAGGGTTTAAATTTATCTTTAGAGTTGGTTAGGGTTTTTGTATTCTCCTGATAAGGCCTGATATTTACCATTATTGTGCCATGATATAAGCTCTATTTAGAGTCACTTATATATATGTTTAGAGTATGTCTTAGAATATTTCAGGTGAAAACCCATTACCTTTAGGATTTGAATTGAATAAACCCCCTAGGGGTTGATTTTATCTTTTCATAAACCCATTAAGGGTTGGTTTTATCATTTCATAAACCCACTAAGGTTTGGATTTATCTTTAGAGTCGGTTAGGGTTTTTGTAGTTTCCTGATAAGGCCTGATATTTACAAGTATTGTGCCATGATATAACCTCTATTTAGAATCTATTATATGTGTTTAGACTATGTCTTAGAGTATTTAGGGTGAAAACTCATTACCTTTAGTATTTAGATTTCATAAACCCCCTAGGGGTTGGTTTTATCTTTTCATAAACCCACTAAGGGTTGGTTTTATCATTAGAGTCAGTTAGGGTTTTTGTAGTTTCCTGATAAAACCTGATATTTACAATTATTGGGCCATTATTTAGAGTCTATTATATGAGTTTAGAGTATGTCTTAAAGTATTTCGGGTGAAAATCCATTATCTTTAGGATTTAGATTTCATAAACCCCCTAGGGTTTGTTTTATCTTTTCAAAAACCCACTAAGGGTTGGTTTTATGTTTTCATAAACCCAATACGGTTTGAATTTATCTTTAGAGGCGGTTAGGGTTTTTGTAGTTTCCTGATAAGGCCTGATATTTACCACTATTGTACCATGATATAAGCACAATTTAGATTCTATTGTATGTGTTTAGAGTATGTCTTAGAGTATTTCGGGTGAAAAGCCATTAGCTTTAGGATTTATATTTCACAAACCCACGAGAGGTTGGTTTTCTCTTTTCATAAACCCATTAAGGGTTGGTTTTTTATTTTCATAGACCTACTAGGGTTTAACTTTATCTTTAGACTCGGTTAGGGTTTTTGTAGTTTCCTGATAAGACCTGATATTTACAACTATTGTGCCATGATATAAGCTCTATTTAGAATCTATTATATGTGTTTAGATTATGTCTTAGAGTATTTCGGGTGAAAACTCATTACCTTTAGGATTAAGATTTCGTAAACCCCCTAGGGGTTGGTTTTATCTTTTCATAAACCCACTAAGGGATGGTTTTATCTTTTCATAAACCCACTAGGTTTTAAAGTTATCTTTAGAGTTGGTTAGGGTTTTTGTAGTTTCCTGATAAGGCCTAATATTTACCAGTTTTGTGCCATGATATAAGCTCTATTTAGAGTCTATTATATGTGTTTAGAGTATGTCTTAGAGTATTTCGGGTGAAAACCCATTAGCTTTAGGATTTATATTTCATAAACCCACGAGGGGTTGGATTTCTCTTTTCATAAACCCACTAAGGGTTGTTTTTATATTTTCATAAACCCACTAGGGTTTGGATTTATCTTTGGAGTCGGTTAGGGTTTTTGTAGTTTCCTGATAAGGCCTGATATTTACAACAATTGTGCCATGATATAAGCTCTATTTAGTATGTGTTTAGATTATGTCTTATAGTATTTTGGGTGAAAACTCATTACCTTTAGGATTTAGATTTCATAAACCCCCTAGGGGTTGGTTTTATCTTTTCATAAACCCACTAAGGGTTGGTTTTATCTTTTCATAAACCCACTAGGTTTTAAAGTTATCTTTAGAGTTGGTTAGGGTTTTTGTAGTTTCCTGATAAGGCCTAATATTTACCAGTTTTGTGACATGATATAAGCTCTATTTAGAGTCTATTATATGTGTTTAGAGTATGTCTTAGAGTATTTCGGGTGAAAACCCATTAGCTTTAGGATTTAGATTTCATAAACCCACGAGGGGTTGGTTTTCTCTTTTCATAAACCTACTAAGGGTTGTTTTTATATTTTCATAAACCCCCTAGGGGTTGGTTTTATCTTTTTCATAAACCCACAAAGGTTTGGTTTTATCTGTTCATAAACCCACTAGGGTTTGGATTTATCTTTAGAGTCGGTTAGGGTTTTTTAGTTTCCTGATAAGGCCTGATATTTACAACTATTGTGCCATGATATAAGATCTATTTAGAGTCTATTATATGTGTTTAGAGTATGTCTTAGTATATTTCGGGTGAAAACATATTAGCTTTAGGATTTAGATTTCATAAACCCACTAGGGGTTGGTTTTATCTTTTCTTTAACCCAGTAAGGGTTGGTTTTATCTTTTCATAAACCCGCTAGGGTTTGGATTTAGCTTTAGAGTAGGTTAGGGTTTTTGTAGTTTCGTGATAAGGCCTGATATTTACCACTATTGTGCCATGATATAAGCTCTATTTAGAGTCTATTATATGTGTTTTGAGTATGTCATAGAGTATTTCGGGTGAAAACCTATTAGCTTTAGGATTTAGATTTCATATACCCCCTAGGGGTTGGTTTTATCTTTTCATAAACCCATTAAGGGTTAGTTTTATCTTTTCATGAACCCGCTAGGGTTTGGATTTATCTTTAGAGTCGGTTAGGGTTTTTGTAGTTTCCTGATAAGACCTGATATTTACAACTATTGTGCCATGATATAAGCTATATTTTGAATCTATTATATGTGTTTAGACTATGTCTTAGAGTATTTAGGGTGAAAACTCATTACCTTTAGGATTTAGATTTCATACATCCCCTAGGGGTTGGTTTTATCTTTTCATAAACCCACTACGGGTTGGTTTTATCTTTTCATAAACCCACTAGGGTTTAAATATATCTTTAGAGTTGGTTTGGTTTTTTGTAGTTTCCTGATATGGACTGATATTTACCATTATTGTGCCATGATATAAGCTCTATTTAGAGTCTATTATATGTGTTTAGAGTATGTCTTAGAAAATTTCGGCATAAAACCCATTAGCTTTAGTATTTAGCTTTCATAAACCCACTAGGTGTTGGTTTTATCTTTTCATAAACCCAATAGGGTTTGGATTTATCATTAGAGTCGGTTAGGGTTTTTGTAGTTTCCTGATAAAACCCGATATTTATAATTATTGTGCCATTATTTAGAGTCTGTTATATGTGTTTAGAGTATGTCTTCGAGTATTTCGGGTGAAACCCCATTAGCTTTAGGATTTAGATTTCATAAACCCCCTAGGGTTGGTTTTATCTTTTCATAAACCCACGAAGGGTTGGTTTTATGTTTTCATAAACCCACTACGGTTTGGATTTATCTTTAGAGGCGGTTAGGGTTTTTGTAGTTTCGTGATAAGGCCTGATATTTACCACTATTGTACCATGATATAAGCACAATTTAGATTCTATTGTATGTGTTTAGAGTATGTCTTAGAGTATTTCGGGTGAAAAGCCATTAGCTTTAGGATTTATATTTCATAAACCCACGAGAGGTTGGTTTTCTATTTCATAAACCCATTAAGGGTTGGTTTTTTATTTTCATAGACCTACTAGGGTTTAACTTTATCTTTAGACTCGGTTAGGGTTTTTGTAGTTTCCTGATAAGACCTGATATTTACAACTATTGTGCCATGATATAAGCTCTATTTAGAATCTATTATATGTGTTTAGATTATGTCTTAGAGTATTTCGGGTGAAAACTCATTACCTTTAGGATTAAGATTTCGTAAACCCCCTAGGGGTTGGTTTTATCTTTTCATAAACCCACTAAGGGATGGTTTTATCTTTTCATAAACCCACTAGGTTTTTAAAGTTATCTTTAGAGTTGGTTAGGGTTTTTGTAGTTTCCTGATAAGGCCTAATATTTACCAGTTTTGTGCCATGATATAAGCTCTATTTAGAGTCTATTATATGTGTTTAGAGTATGTCTTAGAGTATTTCGGGTGAAAACCCATTAGCTTTAGGATTTATATTTCATAAACCCACGAGGGGTTGGATTTCTCTTTTCATAAACCCACTAAGGGTTGTTTTTATATTTTCATAAACCCACTAGGGTTTGGATTTATCTTTGGAGTCGGTTAGGGTTTTTGTAGTTTCCTGATAAGGCCTGATATTTACAACAATTGTGCCATGATATAAGCTCTATTTAGTATGTGTTTAGATTATGTCTTATAGTATTTCGGGTGAAAACTCATTACCTTTAGGATTTAGATTTCATAAACCCCCTAGGGGTTGGTTTTATCTTTTCATAAACCCACTAAGGGTTGGTTTTATCTTTTCATAAACCCACTAGGTTTTAAAGTTATCTTTAGAGTTGGTTAGGGTTTTTGTAGTTTCCTGATAAGGCCTAATATTTACCAGTTTTGTGACATGATGTAAGCTCTATTGAGAGTCTATTATATGTGTTTAGAGTATGTCTTAGAGTATTTCGGGTGAAAACCCATTAGCTTTAGGATTTAGATTTCATAAACCCACGAGGGGTTGGTTTTCTCTTTTCATAAACCCACTGAGGGTTGTTTTTATATTTTCATAAACCCCCTAGGGGTTGGTTTTATCTTTTTCATAAACCCACAAAGGTTTGGTTTTATCTGTTCATAAAACCCACTAGGGTTTGGATTTATCTTTAGAGTCGGTTAGGGTTTTTGAGTTTCCTGATAAGGCCTGATATTTACAACTATTGTGCCATGATATAAGATCTATTTAGAGTCTATTATATGTGTTTAGAGTATGTCTTAGAATATTTCGGGTGAAAACATATTAGCTTTAGGATTTAGATTTCATAAACCCACTAGGGGTTGGTTTTATCTTTTCTTTAACCCACTAAGGGTTGGTTTTATCTTTTCATAAACCCGCTAGGGTTTGGATTTAGCTTTAGAGTAGGTTAGGGTTTTTGTAGTTTCGTGATAAGGCCTGATATTTACCACTATTGTGCCATGATGTAAGCTCTATTTAGAGTCTATTATATGTGTTTTGAGTATGTCATAGAGTATTTCGGGTGAAAACCTATTAGCTTTAGGATTTAGATTTCATATACCCCCTAGGGGTTGGTTTTATCTTTTCATAAACCCATTAAGGGTTAGTTTTATCTTTTCATGAACCCGCTAGGGTTTGGATTTATCTTTAGAGTCGGTTAGGGTTTTTGTAGTTTCCTGATAAGACCTGATATTTACAACTATTGTGCCATGATATAAGCTATATTTTGAATCTATTATATGTGTTTAGACTATGTCTTAGAGTATTTAGGGTGAAAACTCATTACCTTTAGGATTTAGATTTCATACATCCCCTAGGGGTTGGTTTTATCTTTTAATAAACCCACTACGGGTTGGTTTTATCTTTTCATAAACCCACTAGGGTTTAAATATATCTTTAGAGTTGGTTTGGGTTTTTGTAGTTTCCTGATATGGACTGATATTTACCATTATTGTGCCATGATATAAGCTCTATTTAGAGTCTATTATATGTGTTTAGAGTATGTCTTAGAAAATTTCGGCATAAAACCCATTAGCTTTAGTATTTAGCTTTCATAAACCCACTAGGTGTTGGTTTTATCTTTTCATAAACCCAATAGGGTTTGGATTTATCATTAGAGTCGGTTAGGGTTTTTGTAGTTTCCTGATAAAACCCGATATTTACAATTATTGTGCCATTATTTAGAGTCTGTTATATGTGTTTAGAGTATGTCTTCGAGTATTTCGGGTGAAATCCCATTAGCTTTAGGATTTAGATTTCATAAACCCCCTAGGGTTGGTTTTATCTTTTCATAAACCCACGAAGGGTTGGTTTTATGTTTTCATAAACCCACTACGGTTTGGATTTATCTTTAGAGGCGGTTAGGGTTTTAGTAGTTTTTTTATAAGGCCTGATATTTACCACTATTGTACCATGTATAAGCTCTATTTAGAGTCAATTATATGGGTTTAGAGTATGTCTTAGAGTATTTCGGGTGAAAACCATTAGCTTTAGGATTTAGATTTCATAAACCCACTAGGGGTTGGTTTTACCTTTTCAAAAACCCACTAAGGGTTGGTTTTATCTTTTCATAAACCCGCTAGTGTTTGGATTTATCTTTAGAGTTGGTTAGAGATTTGGTAGTTTCATGATAAAGCCTGATATTTACAATTATTGTGCCATGATATAAGCTCTATTTAAAGTCTATTATATGAGTTTAGAGTATGTTTTAGAGTATTTCGGGTGAAAATCCATTAGCTTTAGGATTTAGATTTCATAAACCCCCTAGGGTTGGTTTTATCTTTTCAAAAACCCACTAAGGGTTGGTTTTATGTTTTCATAAACCCAATACGGTTTGGATTTATCTTTAGAGGCGGTTAGGGTTTTTGTAGTTTCCTGATAAGGCCTGATATTTACCACTATTGTACCATGATATAAGCACAATTTAGATTCTATTATATGTGTTTAGAGTATGTCTTAGATTATTTCGGGTGAAAACCCATTAGCTTTATGATTTAGATTTCATAAACCCACGAGGGGTTGGTTTTATCTTTCATAAACCCATTAAGGGTTGGTTTTATCTTTTCATAAACCCACTAGGGTTTGAATTTATCTTTAGAGTCGGTTAGAGTTTTTGTAGTTTCCTGATAAGGCCTGATATTTACCACTATTGTGCCATGATATAAGCTCTATTTAGAGGCTATTATATGTGTTTAGATTATGTCTTAGAGTATTTCGGGTGAAAACCCATTGGCTTTAGGATTTAGATTTCATAAACCCACTAGGGTTGGTTTTATGTTTTCATAAACCCACTAGGGTTTGGATTTATCATTAGAGTCGGTTAGGATTTTTGTAGTTTCCTGATAAAGCCTGATATTTACAATTATTGTACCATTATTTAGAGACTATTATATGTGTTTAGAGTATGTCGTAGAGTATTTCGGGTGAAAACCCATTAGCCTTAGGATTTAGATTTCATAAACCCCCTAGGGTTGGTTTTATCTTTTCATAAACTCACTAAGGGTTGGTTTTATCTTTTCATAAACCCACTAGGGTTTATATTTATCTTTAGAGTTGGTTAGGGTTTTTGTAGTTTCCTGATAAGGCCTGATATTTACCACTATTGTGCCATGATATAAGCTCTATTTAGAGTCTATTATATGTGTTTAGAGTATGTCTTAGAGTATTTCGGGTGAAAACCCATTAGCTTTAGGATTTAGATTTCATAAACGCATTAGGGGTTGGTTTTATCTTTTCATAAACGCACTAAGGGTTGGTTTTATCTTTTCATAAACCCACTAGTTTTTAAACTTATCTTTAGAGTCGGTTAGGGTTTTTGTAGTTTCCTGATAAGTCCTGATATTTACGACTATTATGCCACGATATAAGCTCTATTTAGAGTCTATTATATGTGTTTAGAGTATGTCTTAGAGTATTTCGGGTGAAAACCCATTAGCTTTAGGATTTAGATTTCATAAACCCACTAGGGGTTGGTTTTATCTTTTCATAAACCCACTAAGGGTTGGTTTTATCTTTTCATAAACCCACTAGGGTTTAAATATATCATTAGAGATGGTTTGGGTTTTTGTAGTTTCCTGATAAGGCCTAATATTTACCACTATTATGCCATGATATAAGCTCTATTTAGAGTCTATTCTATGTGTTTAGAGTATGTCATAGAGTATTTCGGGTGAGAACCTATTAGCTTTAGGATTTAGATTTCATAAACCCACTAGGGATTGGTATTATCTTTTCATAAACCCAATAAGGGTTGGTTTTATCTTTTCATAAACTCACTAAGGGTTGGTTTTATGTTTTCATAAACCCACTAGGGTTTAAATATATCATTAGAGATGGTTAGGGTTTTTGTAGTTTCCTGATAAGGCCTAATATTTACCACCATTGTGCCATGATATAAGCTCTATTTAGAGTCTATTATATGTGTTTAGAGTATGTCATAGAGTATTTCGGGTGAAAACCTATTAGCTTTAGGATTTAGATTTCATAAACCCACTAGGGGTTGGTTTTATCTTTTCATAAACACAATAAGGGTTGGTTTTATCTTTTCATAAACTCACTAGGGTTTAGATTTATCTTTAGATACGGTTAGGGTTTTTGTAGTTTCCTGATAAGGCCTGATATTTACCATTATTGTGCCATGATATTAGCTTTATTTAGAGTCCATTATATGTGTTTAGAGTACGTCTTAGAGTATTTCGGGTGAAAACCCATTAGCTTTAGGATTTAGATTTCATAAACGCATTAGGGGTTGGTTTTATCTTTTCATAAACGCACTAAGGGTTGGTTTTTTCTTTTCATAAACCCACTAGTTTTTAAATTTATCTTTAGAGTCGGTTAGGGTTTTTGTATTTTCCTGATAAGGCCTGATATTTACCACTATTGTGCAATGATATAAGCTCTATTTATAGTCTATTATATGTGTTTAGAGATGTCTTTTAGTCTTTCGGGAGAAAACCCATTAGCTTTAGAATTTAGATTTCATAAACCCATTAGGGGTTAGTTTTATCTTTTCATAAACCCACTAAGGGTTGGTTTTATCTTTTCATAACCCACCAGGGTTTAAATTTATCTTTAGAGTCGGTTAGGGTTTTTGTAGTTTCTTGATAAGGCCTGATATGTACCACTATTGTGCCATGATATAAGCTCTATTTAGAGTCTATTATATGTGTTTAGAGTATGTCTTAGAGTATTTCTGGTGAAAACCCATTAGGTTTAGGATTTAGATTTCATAAACCCACGAGGGGTTGGTTTTATCTTTTCATAAACACACTAAGGGTTGGTTTTATCTTTTCATAAACCCACTAGGGTTTGGATTTATATTTAGAGTCGGTTAGGGTTTTTGTAGTTTCCTGATAAGGCCTTATATTTACAACTATTGTGCCATGATATAAGCTCTATTTAGAATTTATTATAGGTGTTTAGAGTATTTCAGGTGAAAACTCATTAGCTTTAGGATTTAGATTTGATAAAACCCCTAGGGGTTGGTTTTATCTTTTCATAAACCCACTAAAGGTTGGTTTTATCTTTTCATAAACCCGCTAGGTTTTAAATTTATCTTTAGAGTCAGTTAGGGTTTTTGTAGTTTTCTGATAAGGCCTGATATTTACCACTATTGTGCCATTGTATACACTCTATTTAGAGTCTATTATATGTCTTTAGAGTATATCTTATAATATTTTAGGTGAAAATCCATTAGCTTTAGGATTTAGATATCATAAACCCACTAGGGGTTGGTTTTATCTTTTCATAAACTCAATAAGGGTTGGTTTTATCTTTTCATAAACCCACTAGGGTTTGCATTTATCTTTAGAGTCGGTTAGGGTTTTTATAGTTTCCTGATAAGGCCTGATATATACCACTATTGTGCCATGATATAAGCTCTATTTAGAGTCTATTATATGTGTTTGAAGTATGTCATAGAGTATTTCGGGTGAAAACCCATTAGCTTTTGGATTTAGATTTCATCAACGCACTAGGGGTTGGTTTTATATTTTCATAAACCCACTAAGGGTTGGTTTTATCTTTTCATAAACCCACCAGGGTTTAAATTTATCTTTAGAGTCGGTTAGAGTTTTTGTAGTTTCCTGATAAGGCCTGATTTTTGCCACTATTGTGCTATGATATAAGCTATATTTAGAGTCTGTTATATGTGTTTAGAGTATGTCTTAGAGGTTTTCGAGTGAAAACCCATTAGCTTTACGATTTAGATTTCATAAACCCACTAGGGGTTGGTTTTATCTTTTCATAAACCCACTAAGAGTTGGTTTTATCTTTTCATAAACCTACTAGTGTTTAAATTTATCTTTAGAGTCGGTTAGGATTTTTGTAGTTTCTTGATAAGGCCTGATATTTACCACTATTGTGCCATGATATAAGCTTTATTTAGAGTCTATTATATGTGTTTAGAGTATGTCTTAGAGTATTTCAGGTGAAAAACCATCAGCTTTAGGATTTAGATTTCATAAACCCACGAGGGGTTGGTTTTATCTTTTCATAAACCCACTAAGGATTGGTTTTATCTTTTCATAAACTCACTAAGGGTTGGTTTTATCTTTTCATAAACCCACTAGGGTTTAAATATATCTTTAGAGATGGTTAGGGTTTTTGTAGTTTCCTGATAAGGCCTGATATTTACCACTATTGTTCCATGATATAAGCTCTATTTAGAGTCTATTATATGTGTTTAGAGTATGTCTTGGAGTTTTTCGAGTGAAAACCCATTAGCTTTACGATTTAGATTTCATAAACCCACTAGGGATTGGTATTATCTTTTCATAAACCCAATAAGGGTTGGTTTTATCTTTTCATAAACTCACTAAGGGTTGGTTTTATGTTTTCATAAACCCACTAGGGTTTAAATATATCATTAGAGATGGTTAGGGTTTTTGTAGTCTATTATATGTCTTTAGAGTATATCTTATAATATTTCGGGTGAAAATCCATTAGCTTTAGGATTTAGATATCATAAACCCACTAGGGGTTGGTTTTATCTTTTCATAAACTCAATAAGGGTTGGTTTTATCTTTTCATAAACCCACTAGGGTTTGCATTTATCTTTAGAGTCGGTTAGGGTTTTTATAGTTTCCTGATAAGGCCTGATATATACCACTATTGTGCCATGATATAAGCTCTATTTAGAGTCTATTATATGTGTTTAAAGTATGTCATAGAGTATTTCGGGTGAAAACCCATTAGCTTTTGGATTTAGATTTCATCAACGCACTAGGGGTTGGTTTTATATTTTCATAAACCCACTAAGGGTTGGTTTTATCTTTTCATAAACCCACCAGGGTTTAAATTTATCTTTAGAGTCGGCTAGAGTTTTTGTAGTTTCCTGATAAGGCCTGATTTTTGCCACTATTATGCTATGATATAAGCTATATTTAGAGTCTATTATATGTGTTTAGAGTATGTCTTAGAGGTTTTCGAGTGAAAACCCATTAGCTTTACGATTTAGATTTCATAAACCCACTAGGGGTTGGTTTTATCTTTTCATAAACCCACTAAGAGTTGGTTTTATCTTTTCATAAACCTACTAGTGTTTAAATTTATCTTTAGAGTCGGTTAGGATTTTTGTAGTTTCTTGATAAGGCCTGATATTTACCACTATTGTGCCATGATATAAGCTTTATTTAGAGTCTATTATATGTGTTTAGAGTATGTCTTAGAGTATTTCAGGTGAAAAACCATCAGCTTTAGGATTTAGATTTCATAAACCCACGAGGGGTTGGTTTTATCTTTTCATAAACCCACTAAGGATTGGTTTTATCTTTTCATAAACTCACTAAGGGTTGGTTTTATCTTTTCATAAACCCACTATTGTTTAAATATATCTTTAGAGATGGTTAGGGTTTTTGTAGTTTCCTGATAAGGCCTGATATTTACCGCTATTGTTCCATGATATAAGCTCTATTTAGAGTCTATTATATGTGTTTAGAGTATGTCTTGGAGTTTTTCGAGTGAAAACCCATTAGCTTTACGATTTAGATTTCATAAACCCACTAGGGATTGGTATTATCTTTTCATAAACCCAATAAGGGTTGGTTTTATCTTTTCATAAACTCACTAAGGGTTGGTTTTATGTTTTCATAAACCCACTAGGGTTTAAATATATCATGAGAGATGGTTAGGGTTTTTGTAGTTTCCTGATAAGGCCTAATATTTACCACTATTGTGCCATGATATAAGCTCTATTTAGAGTCTATTATATGTGTTTAGAGTATGTCATAGAGTATTTCGGGTGAAAACCTATTAGCTTTAGGATTTAGATTTCATAAACCCACTAGGGGTTGGTTTTATCTTTTCATAAACCCAATAAGGGTTGGTTTTATCTTTTCATAAACTCACTAGGGTTTAGATTTATCTTTAGATACGGTTAGGGTTTTTGTAGTTTCCTGATAAGGCCTGATATTTACCATTATTGTGCCATGATATTAGCTTTATTTAGAGTCCATTATATGTGTTTAGAGTACGTCTTAGAGTATTTCGGGTGAAAACCCATTAGCTTTAGGATTTAGATTTCATAAACGCATTAGGGGTTGGTTTTATCTTTTCATAAACGCACTAAGGGTTGGTTTTTTCTTTTCATAAACCCACTAGTTTTTAAATTTATCTTTAGAGTCGGTTAGGGTTTTTGTATTTTCCTGATAAGCCCTGATATTTACCACTATTGTGCAATGATATAAGCTCTATTTATAGTCTATTATATGTGTTTAGAGATGTCTTTGAGTCTTTCGGGAGAAAACCCATTAGCTTTAGAATTTAGATTTCATAAACCCATTAGGGGTTAGTTTTATCTTTTCATAAACCCACTAAGGGTTGGTTTTATCTTTTCATAACCCACCAGGGTTTAAATTTATCTTTAGAGTCGGTTAGGGTTTTTGTAGTTTCTTGATAAGGCCTGATATGTACCACTATTGTGCCATGATATAAGCTCTATTTAGAGTCTATTATATGTGTTTAGAGTATGTCTTAGAGTATTTCTGGTGAAAACCCATTAGGTTTAGGATTTAGATTTCATAAACCCACGAGGGGTTGGTTTTATCTTTTCATAAACACACTAAGGGTTGGTTTTATCTTTTCATAAACCCACTAGGGTTTGGATTTATATTTAGAGTCGGTTAGGGTTTTTGTAGTTTCCTGATAAGGCCTTATATTTACAACTATTGTGCCATGATATAAGCTCTATTTAGAATTTATTATAGGTGTTTAGAGTATTTCAGGTGAAAACTCATTAGCTTTAGGATTTAGATTTGATAAAACCCCTAGGGGTTGGTTTTATCTTTTCATAAACCCACTAAAGGTTGGTTTTATCTTTTCATAAACCCGCTAGGTTTTAAATTTATCTTTAGAGTCAGTTAGGGTTTTTGTAGTTTTCTGATAAGGCCTGATATTTACCACTATTGTGCCATTGTATACACTCTATTTAGAGTCTATTATATGTCTTTAGAGTATATCTTATAATATTTCAGGTGAAAATCCATTAGCTTTAGGATTTAGATATCATAAACCCACTAGGGGTTGGTTTTATCTTTTCATAAACTCAATAAGGGTTGGTTTTATCTTTTCATAAACCCACTAGGGTTTGCATTTATCTTTAGAGTCGGTTAGGGTATTTATAGTTTCCTGATAAGGCCTGATATATACCACTATTGTGCCATGATATAAGCTCTATTTAGAGTCTATTATATGTGTTTAAAGTATGTCATAGAGTATTTCGGGTGAAAACCCATTAGCTTTTGGATTTAGATTTCATCAACGGACTAGGGGTTGGTTTTATATTTTCATAAACCCACTAAGGGTTGGTTTTATCTTTTCATAAACCCACCAGGGTTTAAATTTATCTTTAGAGTCGGTTAGAGTTTTTGTAGTTTCCTGATAAGGCCTGATTTTTGCCACTATTGTGCTATGATATAAGCTATATTTAGAGTCTGTTATATGTGTTTAGAGTATGTCTTAGAGGTTTTCGAGTGAAAACCCATTAGCTTTACGATTTAGATTTCATAAACCCACTAGGGGTTGGTTTTATCTTTTCATAAACCCACTAAGAGTTGGTTTTATCTTTTCATAAACCTACTAGTGTTTAAATTTATCTTTAGAGTCGGTTAGGATTTTTGTAGTTTTTTGATAAGGCCTGATATTTACCACTATTGTGCCATGATATAAGCTTTATTTAGAGTCTATTATATGTGTTTAGAGTATGTCTTAGAGTATTTCAGGTGAAAAACCATCAGCTTTAGGATTTAGATTTCATAAACCCACGAGGGGTTAGTTTTATCTTTTCATAAACCCACTAAGGATTGGTTTTATCTTTTAATAAACCCACTAGGGTTTGGATTTATATTTAGAGTTGGTTAGGGTTTTTGTAGTTTCCTGATAAGGCCTGATATTTACAACTATTGTGCCATGATATAAGCTCTATTTAGAATCTATTATATGTCTTTAGAGTATGGCTTAGAGTATTTCGGGTGAAAACCTATTAGCTTTAGGATTTAGATTTCATAAACCCACTAGGGGTTGGTTTTATCTTTTCATAAACCCAATAAGGGTTGGTTTTATCTTTTCATAAACCCACTAGGGTTTAGAATTATCTTTAGATTCGGTTAGGGTTTTTGTAGTTTCCTGATAAGGCCTGGTATTTACCATTATTGTGCCATGATATTAGCTTTATTTAGAGTCCATTATATGTGTTTAGAGTATGTCTTAGAGTATTTCGGGTGAAAACCCATTAGCTTTAGGATATAGATTTCATAAACGCATTAGGGGTTGGTTTTATCTTTTCATAAACGCACTAAGGGTTGGTTTTATCTTTTCATAAACCCACTAGTTTTTAAATTTATCTTTAGAGTCAGTTAGGGTTTTCGTAGTTTCCTGATAAGGCCTGATATTTACCACTATTCTGCAATGATATAAGCTTTATTTAGAGTCTATTATATGTGTTTAGAGATGTCTTAGTGTATTTCGGGAGAAAACCCATTAGCTTTAGAATTTAGATTTCATAAACCCATTAGGGGTTAGTTTTATCTTTTCATAAACCCACTAAGGGTTGGTTTTATCTTTTCATAACCCACTACGGTTTAAATTTATCTTTAGAGTCGGTTAGGGTTTTTGTAGTTTCTTTATAAGGCCTGATATGTACCACTATTGTGCCATGATATAAGCTCTATTTAGAGTCTATTATATGTGTTTAGAGTATGTCTTAGAGTATTTCTGGTGAAAACCCATTAGGTTTAGGATTTAGATTTCATAAACCCACGAGGGGTTGATTTTATCTTTTCATAAACCCACTAGTTTTTAAATTTATCTTTAGAGTCGGTTAGGGTTTTTGTAGTTTCCTGATAAGGCCTGATATTTACCACTATTGTGCAATGATATAAGCTCTATTTAGAGTCTATTATATGTGTTTAGAGATGTCTTAGAGTATTTCGGGAGAAAACCCATTAGCTTTAGAATTCAGATTTCATAAACCCATTAGGGGTTAGTTTTATCTTTTCATAAACCCACTAAGGGTTGGTTTTATCTTTTCATAAACCCACTAGGGTTTAAATTTATCTTTAGAGTTGGTTAGGGTTTTTGTAGTTTCTTGATAACGCCTGATATGTACCACTATTGTGCCATGATATAAGCTCTATTTAGAGTCTATTATATTTGTTTAGAGTATGTCATAGAGTATTTGGGGTGAAAACCTATTAGCTTTAAGATTTAGATTTCATCAACCCACTAGGGGTTGGTTTTATCTTTTCATAAACCCAATAAGGGTTGGTTTTATCTTTTCATAAACCCACTAGGGTTTAGATTTATCCTTAGAGTCGGTTAGGGTTTTTGTAGTTTCCTGCTAAGGCCTGATATTTACCATCATTGTGCCATGATATTAGCTTTATTTAGAGTCCATTATATGTGTATAGAGTATGGCTTAGAGTATTTCGGGTGAAAACCCATTTTCTTTAGGATTTAGATTTCCTAAACGCATTAGGGGTTGGTTTTATCTTTATATAAACGCACTAAGGGTTGGTTTTATCTTTTCATAAACCCAATAGTTTTTAAACTTATCGTTAGAGTAGGTTAGGGTTTTTGTAGTTTCCTGATAAGTCCTGATATTTACCACTATTATGCCATGATATAAGCTCTATTTAGAGTCTATTATATGTGTTTAGAGTATGTCTTAGAGTATTTCAATAGAAAACCCATTAGCTTTGGGATTTAGATTTCATAAACCCATTAGGGGTTAGTTTTACCTTTTCTTAAACCCACAAAGGGTTGGTTTTATCTTTTCATAAAACCACTAGGGTTTAAATTTATCTTTAGAGTCGGTTAGGGTTTTTGTAGTTTCTTGATAATGCCTGATATGTACCACTATTGTGCCATGATATAAGCTCTATTTAGAGTCTATTATATATGTTTAGAGTATGTCTTAGAGTATTTCTGGTGAAAACCCATTAGCTTTAGGATTTAGATTTCATAAACCCACGAGGGGTTGGTTTTATCTTTTCATAAACACACTAAGGGTTGGTTTTATCTTTTCATAAACCCACTAGGGTTTGGATTTATATTTAGAGTCGGTTAGGTTTTTTTGTATTTTCCTGATAAGGCCTTATATTTACAACTATTGTGCCATGATATTAGCTCTATTTAGAATTTATTATATGTGTTTAGAGTATGTCTTAGAGTATTTCGGGTGAAAACTCAATAGCTTTAGGATTTAGATTTGATAAAACCCCTAGGGGTTGGTTTTATCTTTTCATAAACCCACTAAAAGTTGGTTTTATCTTTTCATAAACCCACTAGGGTTTAAATTTATCTTTAGAGTTGGTTAGGGTTTTTATATTTTCCTTATAAGGCATGATATTTACCATTATTGTGCCATGATATAAGCTCTATTTAGAGTCTATTATATGTGTTTAAAGTATGTCATAGAGTATTTCGGGTGAAAACCCATTAGCTCTTGGATTTAGATTTCATCAACGCACTAGGGGTTGGTTTTATATTTTCATAAACCCACTAAGGGTTGGTTTTATCTTTTCATAAACCCACCAGGGTTTAAATTTATCTTTAGAGTCGGTTAGGGTTTTTGTAGTTTCCTGATAAGGCCTGATTTTTGCCACTATTGTGCTATGATATAAGCTATATTTAGAGTCTATTATATGTGTTTAGAGTATGTCTTAGAGGTTTTCGAGTGAAAACCCATTAGCTTTACGATTTAGATTTCATAAACCCACTAGGGGTTGGTTTTATCTTTCCATAAACCCACTAAGAGTTGGTTTTATCTTTTCATAAACCTACTAGTGTTTAAAATTTATCTTTAGAGTCGGTTAGGATTTTTGTAGTTTCTTGATAAGGCCTGAAATTTACCACTATTGTGCCATGATATAAGCTTTATTTAGAGTCTATTATATGTGTTTAGAGTATGTCTTAGAGTATTTCAGGTGAAAAACCATCAGCTTTAGGATTTAGATTTCATAAACCCACGAGGGGTTGGTTTTATCTTTTCATAAACCCACTAAGGATTGGTTTTATCTTTTAATAAACCCACTAGGGTTTGGATTTATATTTAGAGTTGGTTAGGGATTTTGTAGTTTCCTGATAAGGCCTGATATTTACAACTATTGTGATATGATATATGCTCTATTTAGAATCTATTATATGTCTTTAGAGTATGGCTTAGAGTATTTCGGGTGAAAACCTATTAGCTTTAGGATTTAGATTTCATAAACCCACTAGGGGTTGGTTTTATCTTTTCATAAACCGAATAAGGGTTGGTTTTATCTTTTCATAAACCAACTAGGGTTTAGAATTATCTTTAGATTCGGTTAGGGTTTTTGTAGTTTCCTGATAAGGCCTGATATTTACCATTATTGTGCCATGATATTAGGTTTATTTAGAGTCCATTATATGTGTTTAGAGTATGTCTTAGAGTATTTCGGGTGAAAACCCATTAGCTTTAGGATTTAGATTTCATAAATGCATTAGGGGTTGGTTTTATCTTTTCATAAACGCACTAAGGGTTGGTTTTATCTTTTCATAAACCCACTAGTTTTTAAATTTATCTTTAGAGTCGGTTAGGGTTTTCGTAGTTTCCTGATAAGGCCTGATATTTACCACTATTGTCCAATGATATAAGCTCTATTTAGAGTCTATTATATGTGTTTAGAGATGTCTTAGAGTATTTCGGGATAAAACCCATTAGCTTTAGAATTTAGATTTCATAAACCCATTAGGGGTTAGTTTTATCTTTTCATAAACCCACTAAGGGTTGGTTTTATCTTTTCATAACCCACTACGGTTTAAATTTATCTTTAGAGTCAGTTAGGGTATTTGTAGTTTCTTGATAAGGCCTGATATGTACCACTATTGTGCCATGATATAAGCTCTATTTAGAGTCTATTATATGTGTTTAGAGTATGTCTTAGAGTATTTCTGGTGAAAACCCATTAGGTTTAGGATTTAGATTTCATAAACCCACGAGGGGTTGGTTTTATCTTTTCATAAACCCACTAGTTTTTAAATTTATCTTTAGAGTCGGTTAGGGTTTTTGTAGTTTCCTGATAAGGCCTGATATTTACCACTATTGTTCCATGATATAAGCTCTATTTAGAGTCTATTATATGTGTTTAAAGTATGTCTTAGAGTTTTTCGAGTGAAAACCCATTAGCTTTACGATTTAGATTTCATAAACCCACTAGGGATTGGTTTTATCTTTTCATAAACCCACTAAGGGTTGGTTTTATATTTTCATAAACCCACTAGTGTTTAAATTTATCTTTAGAGTTGGTTAGGGTTTTTGTAGTTTCCTGATAAGGCCTGATATTTACCACTATTGTGGAATGATATAAGCTCTATTTAGAGTCTATTATATGTGTTTAGAGATGTCTTAGAGTATTTCGGGAGAAAACCCATTAGCTTTAGAATTCAGATTTCATAAACCCATTAGGGGTTAGTTTTATCTTTTCATAAACCCACTAAGGGTTGGTTTTATCTTTTCATAACCCACTAGGGTTTAAATTTATCTTTAGAGTCGGTTAGGGTTTTTGTAGTTTCTTGATAAGGCCTGATATGTACCACTATTGTGCCATGATATAAGCTCTATTTAGAGTCTATTATATGTGTTTAGAGTATGTCTTAGAGTATTTCTGGTGAAAACCCATTAGCTTTTGGATTTAGATTTCATAAACCCCCTAGGGTTGGTTTTATCTTTTCATAAACTCACTAATGGTTGGTTTTATCTTTTCATCAACCCACTAGGGTTTAGATTTATCCTTAGAGTCGGTTAGGGTTTTTGTAGTTTCCTGATAAGGCCTGATATTTACCATTATTGTGCCATGATATTAGCTTTATTTAGAGTCTATTATATGTGTTTAGAGTATGTCTTAGAGTATTTCGGGTGAAAACCCATTAGCTTTAGGATTTAGATTTCATAAACGCATTAGGGGTTGGTTTTATCTTTTCATAAACCCACTAGTTTTTAAACTTATCTTTAGAGTCGGTTAGGGTTTTTGTAGTTTCCTGATAAGTCCTGATATTTATCACAATTATGCCATGATATAAGCTCTATTTAGAGTCTATTATATGTGTTTAGAGTATGTCTTAGAGTATTTCAGGTGAAAACCCATTAGCTTTAGGATTTAGATTTCATAAACGCACTGGGGGTTGGTTTTATCTTTTCTTAAACCCACAATGGGTTGGTTTTATCTTTTCATAAACCCACTAGGGTTTAAATTTATCTTTAGAGTTGGTTAGGGTTTTTGTAGTTTCTTGATAACGCCTGATATATACCACTATTGTGCCATGATATAAGCTCTATTTAGAGTCTATTATATATGTTTAGAGTATGTCTTAGAGTATTTCTGGTGAAAACCCATTAGCTTTAGGATTTATATTTCATAAACTCACGAGGGGTTGGTTTTATCTTTTCATAAACACACTAAGGGTTGGTTTTATCTTTTCATAAACCCACTAGGGTGTGGATTTATATTTAGAGTCGGTTAAGGTTTTTGTAGTTTCCTGATAAGGCCTTATATTTACAACTATTGTGCCATGATATAAGCTCTATTTAGAATTTATTATATGTGTTTAGAGTATGTCTTAGAGTATTTCGGGTGAAAACTCATTAGCTTTAGGATTTAGATTTGATAAAACCCCTAGGGGTTGGTTTTATCTTTTCATAAACCCACTAACGGTTAGTTTTATCTTTTCAAAAACCCACTAGGGTTTAAATTTATCTTTAGAGTCGGTTAGGGTTTTTGTAGTTTTCTGATAAGGCCTGATATTTACCACTATTGTACCATGATATACACTCTATTTAGAGTCTATGATATGTCTTTAGAGTATATCTTAGAATATTTCGGGAGAAAACCCATTAGCTTTAGGATTTAGATATCATAAACCCACTAGGGGTTGGTTTTATCTTTTCATAAACCCAATAAGGGTTGGTTTTATCTTTTCATAAACCCACTAGGGTTTGCATTTATCTTTAGAGCCGGTTAGGGTTTTTGTAGTTTCCTGATAAGGCCTGATATTTACCACTATTGTTCCATGATATAAGCTCTATTTAGAGTCTATTATATGTGTTTAAAGTATGTCTTAGAGTTTTTCGAGTGAAAACCCATTAGCTTTACGATTTAGATTTCATAAACCCACTAGGGATTGGTTTTATCTTTTCATAAACCCACTAAGGGTTGGTTTTATTTTTTCATAAACCCACTAGTGTTTAAATTTATCTTTAGAGTTGGTTAGGGTTTTTGTAGTTTCCTGATAAGGCCTGATATTTACCACTATTGTGGAATGATATAAGCTCTATTTAGAGTCTATTATATGTGTTTAGAGATGTCTTAGAGTATTTCGGGAGAAAACCCATTAGCTTTAGAATTCAGATTTCATAAACCCATTAGGGGTTAGTTTTATCTTTTCATAAACCCACTAAGGGTTGGTTTTATCTTTTCATAACCCACTAGGGTTTAAATTTATCTTTAGAGTCGGTTAGGGTTTTTGTAGTTTCTTGATAATGCCTGATATGTACCACTATTGTGCCATGATATAAGCTCTATTTAGAGTCTATTATATGTGTTTAGAGTATGTCTTAGAGTATTTCTGGTGAAAACCCATTAGGTTTAGGATTTAGATTTCATAAACCCACGAGGGGTTGGTTTTATCTTTTCATAAACCCACTAGTTTTTAAATTTATCTTTAGAGTCGGTTAGGGTTTTTGTAGTTTCCTGATAAGGCCTGATATTTACCACTATTGTTCCATGATATAAGCTCTATTTAGAGTCTATTATATGTGTTTAAAGTATGTCTTAGAGTTTTTCGAGTGAAAACCCATTAGCTTTACGATTTAGATTTCATAAACCCACTAGGGATTGGTTTTATCTTTTCATAAACCCACTAAGGGTTGGTTTTATTTTTTCATAAACCCACTAGTGTTTAAATTTATCTTTAGAGTTGGTTAGGGTTTTTGTAGTTTCCTGATAAGGCCTGATATTTACCACTATTGTGGAATGATATAAGCTCTATTTAGAGTCTATTATATGTGTTTAGAGATGTCTTAGAGTATTTCGGGAGAAAACCCATTAGCTTTAGAATTCAGATTTCATAAACCCATTAGGGGTTAGTTTTATCTTTTCATAAACCCACTAAGGGTTGGTTTTATCTTTTCATAACCCACTAGGGTTTAAATTTATCTTTAGAGTCGGTTAGGGTTTTTGTAGTTTCTTGATAAGGCCTGATATGTACCACTATTGTGCCATGATATAAGCTCTATTTAGAGTCTATTATATGTGTTTAGAGTATGTCTTAGAGTATTTCTGGTGAAAACCCATTAGCTTTTGGATTTAGATTTCATAAACCCCCTAGGGTTGGTTTTATCTTTTCATAAACTCACTAATGGTTGGTTTTATCTTTTCATAAACCCACTAGGGTTTAAATTTATCTTTATAGTTGGTTAGGGTTTTTGTAGTTTCCTGATAAGGCCTTATATTTACCACTATTGTGCCATTATATAAGCTCTATTTAGAGTCTATTATATGTGTTTAGAGTATGTCATAGAGTATTTCGGGTGAAAACCTATTAGCTTTAAGATTTAGATTTCATCAACCCACTAGAGGTTGGTTTTATCTTTTCATAAACCCAATAAGGGTTGGTTTTACCTTTTCATAAACCCACTAGGGTTTAGATTTATCCTTAGAGTCGGTTAGGGTTTTTGTAGTTTCCTGATAAGGCCTGATATTTACCATTATTGTGCCATGATATTAGCTTTATTTAGAGTCTATTATATGTGTTTAGAGTATGTCTTAGAGTATTTCGGGTGAAAACCCATTAGCTTTAGGATTTAGATTTCATAAACGCATTAGGGGTTGGTTTTATCTTTTCATAAACGCACTAAGGGTTGGTTTTATCTTTTCATAAACCCACTAGTTTTTAAACTTATCTTTAGAGTCGGTTAGGGTTTTTGTAGTTTCCTGATAAGTCCTGATATTTATCACAATTATGCCATGATATAAGCTCTATTTAGAGTCTATTATATGTGTTTAGAGTATGTCTTAGAGTATTTCAGGTGAAAACCCATTAGCTTTAGGATTTAGATTTCATAAACGCACTGGGGGTTGGTTTTATCTTTTCTTAAACCCACAATGGGTTGGTTTTATCTTTTCATAAACCCACTAGGGTTTAAATTTATCTTTAGAGTTGGTTAGGGTTTTTGTAGTTTCTTGATAACGCCTGATATGTACCACTATTGTGCCATGATATAAGCTCTATTTAGAGTCTATTATATATGTTTAGAGTATGTCTTAGAGTATTTCTGGTGAAAACCCATTAGCTTTAGGATTTATATTTCATAAACTCACGAGGGGTTGGTTTTATCTTTTCATAAACACACTAAGGGTTGGTTTTATCTTTTCATAAACCCACTAGGGTGTGGATTTATATTTAGAGTCGGTTAAGGTTTTTGTAGTTTCCTGATAAGGCCTTATATTTACAACTATTGTGCCATGATATAAGCTCTATTTAGAATTTATTATATGTGTTTAGAGTATGTCTTAGAGTATTTCGGGTGAAAACTCATTAGCTTTAGGATTTAGATTTGATAAAACCCCTAGGGGTTGGTTTTATCTTTTCATAAACCCACTAACGGTTAGTTTTATCTTTTCAAAAACCCACTAGGGTTTAAATTTATCTTTAGAGTCGGTTAGGGTTTTTGTAGTTTTCTGATAAGGCCTGATATTTACCACTATTGTACCATGATATACACTCTATTTAGAGTCTATGATATGTCTTTAGAGTATATCTTAGAATATTTCGGGAGAAAACCCATTAGCTTTAGGATTTAGATATCATAAACCCACTAGGGGTTGGTTTTATCTTTTCATAAACCCAATAAGGGTTGGTTTTATCTTTTCATAAACCCACTAGGGTTTGCATTTATCTTTAGAGCCGGTTAGGGTTTTTGTAGTTTCCTGATAAGCCCTGATATTTACAACTATTGTGCCATGATAGAAGCTCTATTTAGAATCTATTATATGTGTTTAGATTATGTCTTAGAGTATTTCAGGTGAAAACTCATTAGCTTTAGGATTTAGATTTCATAAACCCACTAGGGTTGGTTTTATCTTTTCATAAACCCACTAAGGGTTGGTTTTATCTTTTCATAAACCCACTAGGGTTTAAATTTATCTTTAGAGTTGGTTAGGGTTTTTGTAGTTTCCTGATAAGGCCTGATATTTACCACTATTGTGGCATGATATAAGCTCTATTTAGAGTCTATTATATGTGTTTAGAGTATGTCTTAGAGTATTTCGGGTGAAAACCCATTAGCTTTAGAATTTAGATTTCATAAACCCACTAGGGGTTGGTTTTATCTTTTCATAAACCCACTAAGGGTTGGTTTTATCTTTTCATAACCCACTAGGGTTTAAATTTATCTTTAGAGTCGGTTAGGGTTTTTGTAGTTTCCTGATAAGGCCTGATATTTACAACTATTGTGCCATGATATAAGCTCTATTCAGAATCTATTATATGTGTTTAGATTATGGCTTAGAGTATTTCGGGTGAAAACTCATTACCTTTAGGAATTAGATTTCATAAACCCCCTAGGGGTTGGTTTTATCTTTTCATAAACCCACTAAGGGTTAGTTTTATCTTTTCATAAACCCACTAGGGTTTAAATTTATCTTTAGAGTTGGTTAGGGTTTTGTAGTTTCTTGATAAGGCCTGATATTTAATATTATTGTGCCATGATATAAGCTCTATTTAGAGTCTGTTATATGTGGTTAGAGTATGTCTTAGAATATTTCGCTTGAAAACCCATTAGCTTTAGGATTTAGATTTCATAAACCCACTAGGGGTTGGTTTTATCTTTTCATAAACCCACTAAGGGTTGGTTTTATATTTTCATAAACCCACTAGGGTTTGGATTTATCTTTAGAGTCGGGTAGGGTTTTTATAATTTTCTGATAAGGCCTGATATTTACCACTATTGTGCCATGATATAAGCTCTATTTAAAGTATATTATTTGTGTTTAGAGTATGTCATAGAGTATTTCTGGTGAAAACCTATTAGCTTTAGGATTTATATTTCATAAACCCACTAGGGGTTTGTTTTATCTTTTCATAAACCCAATAAGGGTTGGTTTTATATTTTCATAAACCCACTAGAGGTTGGTTTTATCTTTTCATACACCCCCTAAGGGTCGGTTTTATCTTTTCAAAAACCCACTAGGGTTTGGATTTATCACTAGAGTCGGTTAGGGTTTTTGTAGTTTTCTGATAAAGCCTGATATTTACAATTATTGTGCCATGATATAAGCTCTATTTAGAGTATATTATATGTGTTTAAAGTATGTCTTAGAGTATTTCATGTGAAAAACCATTAGCTTTAGGATTTAGATTTCATAAACCCCTAGGGTTGGTTTTATCTTTTCATAAACCCACTAAGGGTTGGTTTTATGTTTTCGTAAACCCACTACGGTTTGGATTTATCTTTAGAGGCGGTTATGGTTTTTGTAGTTTCCTGATAAGGCCTGATATTTACCCCAATTGTACCATGATATAAGATATATTTAGAGTCTATTATATGTGGTTAGAGTATGTGTTAGAGTATTTCGGGTGAAAACCTATTAGCTTTAGGATTTAGATTTCATAAACCCACTAGGGGTTGGTTTTATCTTTTCATAAACCCACTAAGGGTTGGTTTTATCTTTTCATAAACCCATTAGGGTTTAAATTTATCTTTAGAGTTGGTTAGGGTTTTTGTACTTTCCTGATAAGGCCTGATATTTACCATTATTTTGCCATGATATAAGCTTTATTTAGTGTCTATTATATGTGTTTAGAGTATGTCTTAGAATATTTAGGGTGAAAACCCATTAGCTTTAGGATTTAGATTTCATAAACCCACGAGGGGTTGGTTTTATCTTTTCATAAACCCACTAAGGGTTGGTTTTATCTTTTCATAAACCCACTAGGTTTTAAATTTATCTTTAGAGTCGGTTAGGGTTTTTGTAGTTTCCTGATAAGGCCTGATATTTACCACTATTGTGCCATGATATAAGCTCTATTTAGAGTCTATTATATGTGTTTAGAGTATGTCTTAGAGTATTTCAGGTGAAAACCCATTAGCTTTAGGATTTAGATTTCATAAACCCACTAGGGGTTGGTTTTATCTTTTCATAAACCACTAAGGGTTGGTTTTATCTTTCATAAACCCACTAGGGTTTGGATTTATCTTTAGAGTCGGTTAGGGTTTTTGTAGTTTCCTGATAAGGCCTGATATTTACCACTATTGTGCCATGATATAAGCTCTATTTAGAGTCTATTATATGTGTTTAGAGTATGTCTTAGAGTATTTCGGGTGAAAACCCATTAGCTTTAGGATTTAGATTTCATAAACCCACTAGGGGTTGGTTTTATCTTTTCATAAACCCACTAAGGGTTGGTTTTATCTTTTCATAAACCCACTAGGGTTTGAATTTATCTTTAGAGTCGGTTAGGGTTTTTGTAGTTTCCTGATAAGGCCTGATATTTACAACTATTGTGCCATGATATAAGCTCTATTTAGAGTCTATTATATGTGTTTAGAGTATGTCTTAGAGTATTTCGGTGAAAACCCATTAGCTTTAGGATTTAGATTTATAAACCCACTAGGGGTTGGTTTTATCTTTTCATAAACCCAATAAGGGTTGGTTTTATATTTTCATAAACCCCCTAGGGTTTAATTTAAATTTAGAGTCGGTTAGGGTTTTTGTAGTTTCCTGATAAGGCCTGATATTTACCACTATTGTGCCATGATATAAGCTCTATTTAGAGTCTATTATATGTGTTTAGAGTATGTCTTAGAGTATTTCGGGTGAAAACCCATTAGCTTTAGGATTTAGATTTATAAACCCACTAGGGGTTGGTTTTATCTTTTCATAAACCCACTAAGGGTTGGTTTTATCTTTTCATAAACCCACTAGGGTTTGGATTTATCTTTAGAGTCGGTTAGGGTTTTTGTAGTTTCCTGATAAGGCCTGATATTTACCCAATTGTGCCATGATATAAGCTTATTTAGAGTCTATTATATGTGTTTAGAGTATGTCTTAGAGTATTTCGGGTGAAAACCCATTAGCTTTAGGATTTAGATTTCATAAACCCACTAGGGGTTGTTTTATCTTTTCATAAACCCACTAAGGTTGGTTTTATCTTTCATAAACCCACTAGGGTTTGAATTTATCTTTAGAGTCGGTTAGGGTTTTGTAGTTTCCTGATAAGGCCTGATATTTACCATTATTGTGCCATGATATAGCTTTATTTAGAGTCTATTATATGTGTTTAGAGTATGTCTTAGAGTATTCGGGTGAAAACCCATTAGCTTTAGGATTTAGATTTCATAAACCCACTAGGGGTTGGTTTTATCTTTTCATAAACCCACTAAGGGTTGGTTTTATCTTTCATAAACCCACTAGGTTTTAAATTTATCTTTAGAGTAGTTTAGGGTTTTTGTAGTTTCCTGATAAGGCCTGATATTTACCACTATTGTGCCATGATATAAGCTCTATTTAGAGTCTATTATATGTGTTTAGAGTATGTCTTAGAGTATTTCGGGTGAAAACCATTAGCTTTAGGATTTAGATTTCATAAACCCACTAGGGGTTGGTTTTATCTTTTCATAAACCCACTAAGGGTTGGTTTTATATTTTCATAAACCCACTAGGGTTTGGATTTATCTTTAGAGTTGTTAGGGTTTTTGTAGTTTCCTGATAAGGCATGATATTTACAACTATTGTGCCATGATATAAGCTCTATTTAGAATCTATTATATGTGAGTATGTCTTGGAGTATTTCAGGTGAAAACTCATCAGCTTTACGATTTAGATTTCATAAACCCACGAGGGATTGGTTTTATCTTTTAATAAACCCACTAAGGGTTGGCTTTATCTTTTCATAAACCCACTAGGGTTTGGATTTATCTTTAGAGTCGGTTAGGGATTTTGTAGTTTCCTGATAAGCTCTGATATTTACCACTATTGTGCCATGATATAAGCTCTATTTAGAGTCTATTATATGTGTTTAGAGTATGTCTAGAGTATTTCGGGTGAAAACCCATTAGCTTTAGGATTTAGATTTCATAAACCCACTAGGGGTTGGTTTTATCTTTTCATAAACCCACTAAGGGTTGGTTTTATCTTTTCATAAACCCACTAGGGTTTAGATTTATCTTTAGAGTCGGTTAGGGTTTTGTAGTTTCCTGATAAGGCCTGATATTTACCACTATTGTGCCATGATATAAGCTTTATTTAGAGTCTATTATATGTGTTTAGAGTATGTCTTAGAGTATTTCGGGTGAAAACCCATTAGCTTTAGGATTTAGATTTCATAAACGCACTAGGGGTTGGTTTTATCTTTCATAAACCCACTAAGGGTTGGTTTTATCTTTTCATAAACCCACTAGGTTTAAATTTATCTTTAGAGTCGGTTAGGGTTTTTGTAGTTTCCTGATAAGGCCTGATATTTACCACTATTGTGCCATGATATAAGCTCTATTTAGAGTCTATTATATGTGTTTAGAGTATGTCTTAGAGTATTTCGGGTGAAAACCATTAGCTTTAGGATTTAGATTTCATAAACCCACTAGGGGTTGGTTTTATCTTTTCATAAACCCACTAAGGGTTGGTTTTATCTTTTCATAAACCCACTAGGGTTTAAATTTATCTTTAGAGTCGGTTAGGGTTTTTGTAGTTTCCTGATAAGGCCTGATATTTACCACTATTGTGCCATGATATAAGCTCTATTTAGAGTCTATTATATGTGTTTAGAGTATGTCATAGAGTATTTCGGGTGAAAACCCATTAGCTTTAGGATTTAGATTTCATAAACCCACTAGGGGTTGGTTTTATCTTTTCATAAACCCACTAAGGGTTGGTTTTATCTTTTCATAAACCCACTAGGGTTTTAATTTATCTTTAGAGTCGGTTAGGGTTTTCTAGTTTCCTGATAAGGCCTGATATTTACCATTATTGTGCCATGATATTATCTCTATTTAGAGTCTATTATATGTGTTTAGAGTATGTCATAGAGTATTTCGGGTGAAAACCTATTAGCTTTAGGATTTAGATTTAATAAACCCACTAGAGGTTGGTTTTATCTTCTCATAAACCCACTAAGGGTTGGTTTTATCTTTTCATAAACCCACTAGGGTTTTAATTTATCTTTAGAGTCGGTTAGGGGTTTTTCTAGTTTCCTGATAAGAGCTGATATTTACCACTATTGTGCCATGATATAAGCTCTATTTAGAGTCTATTATATGTGTTTAGAGTATGTCATAGAGTATTTCGGGTGAAAACCTATTAGCTTTAGGATTTAGATTTAATAAACCCACTAGGGGTTGGTTTTATCTTTCATAAACCCACTAAGGGTTGGTTTTATCTTTTCATAAACCCACTAGGGTTTTAATTTATCTTTAGAGTCGGTTAGGGTTTTTGTAGTTTCCTGATAAGACCTGATATTTACCACTATTGTGCCATTATATAAGCTCTATTTAGAGTCTATTATATGTGTTTAGAGTATGTCATAGAGTATTTCGGGTGAAAACCTATTAGCTTTAGGATTTAGATTTAATAAACCCACTAGGGGTTGGTTTTATCTTTTCATAAACCCAATAAGGGTTGGTTTTATCTTTTCATAAACCCACTAGGGTTTTAATTTATCTTTAGAGTCGGTTAGGGTTTTTCTAGTTTCCTGATAAGGCCTGATATTTACCACTATTGTGCCATGATATAAGCTCTATTTAGAGTCTATTATATGTGTTTTAGAGTATGTCTTAGAGTATTTCGGGTGAAAACCATTAGCTTTAGGATTTAGATTTAATAAACCCACTAGGGGTTGGTTTTATCTTTTCATAAACCCACTAAGGGTTGGTTTTATCTTTTCATAAACCCACTAGGGTTTAAATTTATCTTTAGAGTCGGTTAGGGGTTTTGTAGTTTCCTGATAAGGCCTGATATTTACCATTATTGTGCCATGATATTAGCTCTATTTAGAGTCTATTATATGTGTTTAGAGTATGTCTTAGAGTATTTCGGGTGAAAACCCAATTAGCTTTAGGATTTAGATTTCATAAACCCACTAGGGGTTGGTTTTATCTTTCATAAACCCACTAAGGGTTGGTTTTATCTTTTCATAAACCCACTAGGGTTTTAAATTTATCTTTAGAGTAGTTAGGGTTTTTGTAGTTTCCTGATAAGGCCTGATATTTACCACTATTGTGCCATGATATAAGCTCTATTTAGAGTCTATTATATGTGTTTAGAGTATGTCTTAGAGTATTTCGGGTGAAAACCCATTAGCTTTAGGATTTAGATTTCATAAACCCACTAGGGGTTGGTTTTATCTTTTCATAAACCCACTAAGGGTTGGTTTTATCTTTTCATAAACCCACTAGGGTTTAATTTATCTTTAGAGTCGGTTAGGGTTTTGTAGTTTCCTGATAAGGCCTGATATTTACCACTATTGTGCCATGATATAAGCTCTATTTAGAGTCTATTATATGTGTTTAGAGTATGTCTTAGAGTATTTCGGGTGAAAACCCATTAGCTTTAGGATTTAGATTTCATAAACCCACTAGGGGTTGGTTTTATCTTTTCATAAACCCACTAGGGTTGGTTTTATCTTTTCATAACCCACTAGGGTTTAATTTATCTTTAGAGTCGGTTAGGGTTTTTGTAGTTTCCTGATAAGGCCTGATATTTACCACTATTGTGCCATGATATAAGCTCTATTTAGAGTCTATTATATTGTTTAGAGTATGTCTTAGAGTATTTCAGGTGAAAACCCATTAGCTTTAGGATTTAGATTTCATAAACCCACTAGGGGTTGGTTTTATCTTTTCATAAACCCACTAAGGGTTGGTTTTATCTTTTCATAAACCCACTAGGGTTTAAATTTATCTTTAGAGTCGGTTAGGGTTTTTGTAGTTTCCTGATAAGGCCTGATATTTACCACTATTGTGCCATGATATAAGCTCTATTTAGAGTCTATTATATGTGTTTAGAGTATGTCTTAGAGTATTTCGGGTGAAAACCCATTAGCTTTAGGATTTAGATTTCATAAACCCACTAGGGGTTGGTTTTATCTTTTCATAAACCCACTAAGGGTTGGTTTTATCTTTTCATAAACCCACTAGGGTTTAAATTTATCTTTAGAGTCGGTTAGGGTTTTTGTAGTTCCTGATAAGGCCTGATATTTACCACTATTGTGCCATGATATAAGCTCTATTTAGAGTCTATTATATGTGTTTAGAGTATGTCTTAGAGTATTTCAGGTGAAAACCCATTAGCTTTAGGATTTGGATTTCATAAACCCACGAGGGGTTGGTTTTATCTTTTCATAAACCCACTAAGGGTTGGTTTTATCTTTTCATAACCCACTAGGGTTTAAATTTATCTTTAGAGTCGGTTAGGGTTTTTGTAGTTTCCTGATAAGGCCTGATATTTACCACTATTGTGCCATGATATAAGCTCTATTTAGAGTCTATTATATGTGTTTAGAGTATGTCTTAGAGTATTTCGGGTGAAAACCCATTAGCTTTAGGATTTAGATTTCATAAACCCACTAGGGGTTGGTTTTATCTTTTCATAAACCCACTAAGGGTTGGTTTTATCTTTTCATAAACCCACTAGGGTTTAAATTTATCTTTAGAGTCGGTTAGGGTTTTTGTAGTTTTCCTGATAAGCGCCTGATATTTACCACTATTGTGCCATGATATAAGCTCTATTTAGAGTCTATTATATGTGTTTTAGAGTATGTCTTAGAGTATTTCGGTGAAAAACCATAGCTTTAGGATTTAGATTTCATAAACCCACTAGGGGTTGGTTTTATCTTTCATAAACCCAACTAAGGGTTGGTTTTATCTTTTCATAAACCCACTAGGGTTTAAATTTATCTTTAGAGTCGGTTAGGGTTTTTGTAGTTTCCTGATAAGGCCTGATATTTACCACTATTGTGCCATGATATAACTCTATTTAGAGTCTATTATATGTGTTTAGAGTATGTCTTAGAGTTTTTCGGGTGAAAACCCATTAGCTTTAGGATTTAGATTTCATAAACCCACTAGGGGTTGGTTTTATCTTTTCATAAACCCACTAAGGGTTGGTTTTATCTTTTCATAAACCCACTAGTGTTTAAATTTATCTTTAGAGTCGGTTAGGGTTTTTGTAGTTTCTTGATAAGGCCTGATATTTACCACTATTGTGCCATGATATAAGCTCTATTTAGAGTCTATTATATGTGTTTAGAGTATGTCTTAGAGTATTTCGGTGAAAACCCATTAGCTTTAGGATTTAGATTTTCATAAACCCACGAGGGGTTGGTTTTATCTTTTCATAAACCCACTAAGGGTTGGTTTTATCTTTTCATAAACCCACTAGGGTTTTAAATTTATCTTTAGAGTCGGTTAGGGTTTTTGTAGTTTCCTGATAAGGCCTGATATTTACCAACTATTGTGCCATGATATAAGCTCTATTTAGAGTCTATTATATGTGTTTAGAGTATGTCTTAGAGTATTTCGGGTGAAAACCCATTAGCTTTAGGATTTAGATTCATAAACCCCTAGGGGTTGGTTTTATCTTTTCATAAACCCACTAAGGGTTGGTTTATCTTTTCATAAACCCACTAGGGTTTAAATTTATCTTTAGAGTCGGTTAGGGTTTTTGTAGTTTCCTGATAAGGCCTGATATTTACCACTATTGTGCCATGATATAAGCTCTATTTAGAGTCTATTATATGTGTTTAGAGTATGTCTTAGAGTATTTCGGGTGAAAACCATTAGCTTTAGATTTAGATTTCATAAACCCACTAGGGGTTGGTTTTATCTTTTCATAAACCCACTAAGGGTTGGTTTTATCTTTTCATAAACCCACTAGGGTTTAATTTATCTTTAGAGTCGGTTAGGGTTTTTGTAGTTTCCTGATAAGGCCTGATATTTACCACTATTGTGCCATGATATAAGCTCTATTTAGAGTCTATTATATGTGTTTAGAGTATGTCTTAGAGTATTTCGGGTGAAAACCCATTAGCTTTAGGATTTAGATTTCATAAACCCACTAGGGGTTGGTTTTATCTTTTCATAAACCCACTAAGGGTTGGTTTTATCTTTTCATAAACCCACTAGGGTTTAAATTTATCTTTAGAGTCGGTTAGGGTTTTTGTAGTTTCCTGATAAGGCCTGATATTTACACTATTGTGCCATGATATAAGCTCTATTTAGAGTCTATTATATGTGTTTAGAGTATGTCTTAGAGTATTTCGGGTGAAAACCCATTAGCTTTAGGATTTAGATTTCATAAACCCACTAGGGGTTGGTTTTATCTTTTCATAAACCCACTAAGGGTTGGTTTTATCTTTTCATAAACCCACTAGGGTTTAATTTATCTTTAGAGTCGGTTAGGGTTTTTGTAGTTTCCTGATAAGGCCTGATATTTACCACTATTGTGCCATGATATAAGCTCTATTTAGAGTCTATTATATGTGTTTAGAGTATGTCTTAGAGTATTTCGGGTGAAAACCCATTAGCTTTAGGATTTAGATTTCATAAACCCACTAGGGGTTGGTTTTATCTTTTCATAAACCCACTAAGGGTTGGTTTTATCTTTTCATAAACCCACTAGGGTTTAAATTTATCTTTAGAGTCGGTTAGGGTTTTTGTAGTTTCCTGATAAGGCCTGATATTTACCACTATTGTGCCATGATATAAGCTCTATTTAGAGTCTATTATATGTGTTTAGAGTATGTCTTAGAGTATTTCGGGTGAAAACCCATTAGCTTTAGGATTTAGATTTCATAAACCCACTAGGGGTTGGTTTTATCTTTTCATAAACCCACTAAGGGTTGGTTTTATCTTTTCATAAACCCACTAGGGTTTAAATTTATCTTTAGAGTCGGTTAGGGTTTTTGTAGTTTCCTGATAAGGCCTGATATTTACCACTATTGTGCCATGATATAAGCTCTATTTAGAGTCTATTATATGTGTTTAGAGTATGTCTTAGAGTATTTCGGGTGAAAACCCATTAGCTTTAGGATTTAGATTTCATAAACCCACTAGGGGTTGGTTTTATCTTTTCATAAACCCACTAAGGGTTGGTTTTATCTTTTCATAAACCCACTAGGGTTTTAATTTATCTTTAGAGTCGGTTAGGGTTTTTGTAGTTTCCTGATAAGGCCTGATATTTACCACTATTGTGCCATGATATAAGCTCTATTTAGAGTCTATTATATGTGTTTAGAGTATGTCTTAGAGTATTTCGGGTGAAAACCCATTAGCTTTAGGATTTAGATTTCATAAACCCACTAGGGGTTGGTTTTATCTTTTCATAAACCCACTAAGGGTTTGGCTTTATCTTTTCATAAACCCACTAGGGTTTAAATTATCTTAGAGTCGGTTAGGGTTTTTTAGTTTCCTGATAAGGCCTGATATTTACCACTATTGTGCCATGATATAAGCTCTATTTAGAGTCTATTATATGTGTTTAAGTATGTCTTAGAGTATTTCGGGTGAAAACCCATTAACTTTAGGATTTAGATTTCATAAACCCACTAGGGGTTGGTTTTATCTTTTCATAAACCCACTAAGGGTTGGGTTTTATCTTTTCAAAACCCACTAGGGTTTAAATTTATCTTTAGAGTCAGTTAGGTTTTTGTCAGTTTCCTTGATAAGGCCTGGATATTTACCACTATTGTGCCATGATATAAGCTCTATTTAAGGGCCTATTATATGTGTTTTGGAGTATGTTTTAGAATATTTCTGGTGACAAACCCATCGCTTTAGGATTTAAGATTTCATAAACCACGAGGGGTTGTTTTATCTTTCATTAAACCCGACTAAGGGTTGTTTTATTCTTTTCATAAACCCACTAGGGTTTGAATTTATCTTTAGAGTCGGTTAGGGTTTTTGTAGTTTCCTGATAAGGCCTGATATTTACCACTATTGTGCCATGATATAAGCTCTATTTAGAGTCTATTATATGTGTTTAGAGTATGTCTTAGAGTATTTCGGGTGAAAACCCATTAGCTTTAGGATTTAGATTTCATAAACCCACTAGGGGTTGGTTTTATCTTTTCATAAACCCACTAAGGGTTGGTTTTATCTTTTCATAAACCCACTAGGGTTTAAATTTATCTTAGAGTCGGTTAGGGTTTTTGTAGTTTCCTGATAAGGCCTGATATTTACCACTATTGTGCCATGATATAAGCTCTATTTAGAGTCTATTATATGTGTTTAGAGTATGTCTTAGAGTATTTCGGGTGAAAACCCATTAGCTTTAGGATTTAGATTTCATAAACCCACAGGGGTTGGTTTTATCTTTTCATAAACCCACTAAGGGTTGGTTTTATCTTTTCATAAACCCACTAGGGTTTAAATTTATCTTTAGAGTCGGTTAGGGTTTTTGTAGTTTCCTGATAAGGGCCTGATATTTACCACTATTGTGCCATGATATAAGCTCTATTTAGAGTCTATTATATGTGTTTAGAGTATGTCTTAGAGTATTTCGGTGAAAACCCATTAGCTTTAGGATTTAGATTTCATAAACCCTAGGGGTTGGTTTTATCTTTTCATAAACCCACTAAGGGTTGGTTTTATCTTTTCATAAACCCACTAGTGTTTAAATTTATCTTTAGAGTCGGTTAGGGTTTTGTAGTTTCTTGATAAGGCCTGATATTTACCACTATTGTGCCATGATATAAGCTCTATTTAGAGTCTATTATATGTGTTTAGAGTATGTCTTAGAGTATTTCTGGTGAAAACCCATAGCTTTAGGATTTAGATTTCATAAACCCACGAGGGGTTGGTTTTATCTTTTCATAAACCCACTAAGGGTTGGTTTTATCTTTTCATAAACCCACTAGGGTTTAAATTTATCTTTAGAGTCGGTTAGGGTTTTTGTAGTTTCCTGATAAGGCCTGATATTTACCACTATTGTGCCATGATATAAGCTCTATTTAGAGTCTATTATATGTGTTTAGAGTATGTCTTAGAGTATTTCGGGTGAAAACCCATTAGCTTTAGGATTTAGATTTCATAAACCCACTAGGGGTTGGTTTTATCTTTTCATAAACCCACTAAGGGTTGGTTTTATCTTTTCATAAACCCACTAGGGTTTAAATTTATCTTTAGAGTCGGTTAGGGTTTTTGTAGTTTCCTGATAAGGCCTGATATTTACCACTATTGTGCCATGATATAAGCTCTATTTAGAGTCTATTATATGTGTTTAGAGTATGTCTTAGAGTATTTCGGGTGAAAACCCATTAGCTTTAGGATTTAGATTTCATAAACCCACTAGGGGTTGGTTTTATCTTTTCATAAACCCACTAAGGGTTGGTTTTATCTTTTCATAAACCCACTAGGGTTTAAATTATCTTTAGAGTCGGTTAGGGTTTTTGTAGTTTCCTGATAAGACCTGATATTTACCACTATTGTGCCATGATATAAGCTCTATTTAGAGTCTATTATATAAGTTTAGAGTATGTCTTAGAGTATTTCGGGTGAAAACCCATTAGCTTTAGGATTTAGATTTCATAAACGCCACTAGGGGTTGGTTTTTATCTTTTCATAAACCCACTAGGGTTGGTTTTATCTTTTCATAAACCCACTAGGGTTTAAATTTATCTTTAGAGTCAGTTAGGGTTTTTGTAGTTTCCTGATAAGGCCTGATATTTACCACTATTGTGCCATGATATAAGCTCTATTTAGAGTCTATTATATGTGTTTAGAGTATGTCTTAGAGTATTTCAGGGTGAAAACCCATTAGCTTTACGATTTAGATTTCATAAACCCACGAGGGTTTGGTTTTATCTTTTCATAAACCCACTAAGGGTTGGTTTTATCTTTTCATAAACCCACTAGGGTTTAAATTTATCTTTAGAGTCGGTTAGGTTTTTGTAGTTTCCTGATAAGGCCTGATATTTACCACTATTGTGCCATGATATAAGCTCTATTTAGAGTCTATTATATGTGTTTAGAGTATGTCTTAGAGTATTTCGGGTGAAAACCATTAGCTTTAGGATTTAGATTTCATAAACCCACTAGGGGTTGGTTTTATCTTTTCATAAACCCACTAAGGGTTGGTTTTATCTTTTCATAAACCCACTAGGGTTTAAATTTATCTTTAGAGTCGGTTAGGGTTTTTGTAGTTTTCTGATAAGGCCTGATATTTACCACTATTGTGCCATGATATAAGCTCTATTTAGAGTCTATTATATGTGTTTAGAGTATGTCTTAGAGTATTTCAGGGTGAAAACCCATTAGCTTTAGGATTTAGATTTCATAAACCCACGAGGGGTTGGTTTTATCTTTTCATAAACCCACTAAGGGTTGGTTTTATCTTTTCATAAACCCACTAGGGTTTAAATTTATCTTTAGAGTCGGTTAGGGTTTTTGTAGTTTCCTGATAAGGCCTGATATTTACCACTATTGTGCCATGATATAAGCTCTATTTAGAGTCTATTATATGTGTTTAGAGTATGGTCTTAGAGTATTTCAGGTGAAAACCCATTAGCTTTAGGATTTAGATTTCATAAACCCACGAGGGTTGGTTTTATCTTTTCATAAACCCACTAAGGGTTGGTTTTATCTTTTCATAAACCCACTAGGGTTTAAATTTATCTTTAGAGTCGGTTAGGGTTTTTGTAGTTTCCTGATAAGGCCTGATATTTACCACTATTGTGCCATGATATAAGCTCTATTTAGAGTCTATTATATGTGTTTAGAGTATGTCTTAGAGTATTTCGCGTGAAAACTCATTAGCTTTAGGATTTAGATTTCATAAACCCACTAGGGGTTGGTTTTATCTTTTCATAAACCCACTAAGGGTTGGTTTTATCTTTTCATAAACCCACTAGGGTTTAAATTTATTCTTAGAGTCGGTTAGGGTTTTTGTAGTTTCCTGATAAGGCCTGATATTTACCACTATTGTGCCATGAATATAAGCTCTATTTAGAGTCTATTATATGTGTTTAGAGTATGTCTTAGAGTATTTCGGGTGAAAACCCATTAGCTTTAGGATTTAGATTCATAAACCCACTAGAGGTTGGTTTTATCTTTTCATAAACCCACTAAGGGTTGGTTTTATCTTTTCATAAACCCACTAGGGTTTAAATTTATCTTTAGAGTCGGTTAGGGTTTTGTAGTTTCCTGATAAGGCCTGATATTTACCACTATTGTGCCATGATATAAGCTCTATTTAGAGTCTATTATATGTGTTTAGAGTATGTCTTAGAGTATTTCGGGTGAAAACCCATTAGCTTTAGGATTTAGATTTCATAAACCCACGAGGGGTTGGTTTTATCTTTTCATAAACCCACTAAGGGTTGGTTTTATCTTTTCATAAACCCACTAGGGTTTAAATTTATCTTTAGAGTCGGTTAGGGTTTTTGTAGTTTCCTGATAAGGCCTGATATTTACCACTATTGTGCCATGATATAAGCTCTATTTAGAGTCTATTATATGTGTTTAGAGTATGTCTTAGAGTATTTCGGGTGAAAACCCATTAGCTTTAGGATTTAGATTTCATAAACCCACTAGGGGTTGGTTTTATCTTTTCATAAACCCACTAAGGGTTGGTTTTATCTTTTCATAAACCCACTAGGGTTTAAATTTATCTTTAGAGTCGTTAGGGTTTTTGTAGTTTCCTGATAAGGCCTGATATTTACCACTATTGTGCCATGATATAAGCTCTATTTAGAGTCTATTATATGTGTTTAGAGTATGTCTTAGAGTATTTCAGGTGAAAACCCATCAGCTTTAGGATTTAGATTTCATAAACCCACGAGGGGTTGGTTTTATCTTTTCATAAACCCACTAAGGGTTGGTTTTATCTTTTCATAAACCCACTAGGGTTTAAATTTATCTTTAGAGTCGGTTAGGGTTTTTGTAGTTTCCTGATAAGGCCTGATATTTACCACTATTGTGCCATGATATAAGCTCTATTTAGAGTCTATTATATGTGTTTAGAGTATGTCTTAGAGTATTTCGGGTGAAAACCATTAGCTTTAGGATTTAGATTTCATAAACCCACTAGGGGTTGGTTTTATCTTTTCATAAACCCACTAAGGGTTGGTTTTATCTTTTCATAAACCCACTAGGGTTTAATTTATCTTTAGAGTCGGTTAGGGTTTTTGTAGTTTCCTGATAAGGCCTGATATTTACCACTATTGTGCCATGATATAAGCTCTATTTAGAGTCTATTATATGTGTTTAGAGTATGTCTTAGAGTATTTCGGGTGAAAACCCATTAGCTTTAGGATTTAGATTTCATAAACCCACTAGGGGTTGGTTTTATCTTTTCATAAACCCACTAAGGGTTGGTTTTATCTTTTCATAAACCCACTAGGGTTTAAATTTATCTTTAGAGTCGGTTAGGGTTTTTGTAGTTTCCTGATAAGGCCTGATATTTACCACTATTGTGCCATGATATAACTCTATTTAGAGTCTATTATATGTGTTTAGAGTATGTCTTAGAGTATTTCGGGTGAAAACCCATTAGCTTTAGGATTTAGATTTCATAAACCCACTAGGGGTTGGTTTTATCTTTTCATAAACCCACTAAGGGTTGGTTTTATCTTTTCATAAACCCACTAGGGTTTAAATTTATCTTTAGAGTCGGTTAGGGTTTTTGTAGTTTCCTGATAAGGCCTGATATTTACCACTATTGTGCCATGATATAAGCTCTATTTAGAGTCTATTATATGTGTTTAGAGTATGTCTTAGAGTATTTCGGGTGAAAACCCATTAGCTTTAGGATTTAGATTTCATAAACCCACTAGGGGTTGGTTTTATCTTTTCATAAACCCACTAAGGTTGGTTTTATCTTTTCATAAACCCACTAGGGTTTTAAATTTATCTTTAGAGTCGGTTAGGGTTTTTGTAGTTTCCTGATAAGGCCTGATATTTACCACTATTGTGCCATGATATACACTCTATTTAGAGTCTATTATATGTCTTTAGAGTATGTCTTAGAGTATTTCGGGTGAAAACCCATTAGCTTTAGGATTTAGATTTCATAAACGCACTAGGGGTTGGTTTTATCTTTTCATAAACCAACTAAGGGTTGGTTTTATCTTTTCATAAACCCACTAGGGTTTAAATTTATCTTTAGAGTCGGTTAGGGTTTTTGTAGTTTCCTGATAAGGCCTGATTATTTACCACTATTGTGCCATGATATAAGCTCTATTTAGAGTCTATTATATGTGTTTTAGAGTATGTCTTAGAGTATTTTGGGTGAAAACCCATTAGCTTTAGGATTTAGATTTCATAAACCCACTAGGGGTTGGTTTTATCTTTTCATAAACCCACTAAGGGTTGGTTTTATCTTTTCATAAACCCACTAGGGTTTAAATTAACTTTAGAGTCGGTTAGGGTTTTTGTAGTTTCCTGATAAGGCCTGATATTTACCACTATTGTGCCATGATATAAGCTCTATTTAGAGTCTATTATATGTGTTTAGAGTATGTCTTAGAGTATTTCGGGTGAAAACCCATTAGCTTTAGGATTAGATTTCATAAACCCACTAGGGGTTGGTTTTATCTTTTCATAAACCCACTAAGGGTTGGTTTTATCTTTTCATAAACCCACTAGGGTTTAAATTTATCTTTAGAGTCGGTTAGGGTTTTTGTAGTTTCCTGATAAGGCCTGATATTTACCACTATTGTGCCATGATATAAGCTCTATTTAGAGTCTATTATATGTGTTTAGAGTATGTCTTAGAGTATTTCGGGTGAAAACCCATCAGCTTTAGGATTTAGATTTCATAAACCCACGAGGGGTTGGTTTTATCTTTTCATAAACCCACTAAGGGTTGGTTTTATCTTTTCATAAACCCACTAGGGTTTAAATTTATCTTTAGAGTCGGTTAGGGTTTTTGTAGTTTCCTGATAAGGCCTGATATTTACCACTATTGTGCCATGATATACACTCTATTTAGAGTCTATTATATGTCTTTAGAGTATGTCTTAGAGTATTTCGGGTGAAAACCCATTAGCTTTAGGATTTAGATTTCATAAACCCACTAGGGGTTGGTTTTATCTTTTCATAAACCCACTAAGGGTTGGTTTTATCTTTTCATAAACCCACTAGGGTTTGGATTTATCTTTAGAGTCGGTTAGGGTTTTTGTAGTTTCCTGATAAGGCCTGATATTTACCACTATTGTGCCATGATATAAGCTCTATTTAGAGTCTATTATATGTGTTTAGAGTATGTCTTAGAGTATTTCGGGTGAAAACCCATTAGCTTTAGGATTTAGATTTCATAAACCCACTAGGGGTTGGTTTTATCTTTTCATAAACCCACTAAGGGTTGGTTTTATCTTTTCATAAACCCACTAGGGTTTAAATTTATCTTTAGAGTCGGTTAGGGTTTTTGTAGTTTCCTGATAAGGCCTGATATTTACCACTATTGTGCCATGATATAAGCTCTATTTAGAGTCTATTATATGTGTTTAGAGTATGTCTTAGAGTATTTCGGGTGAAAACCCATTAGCTTTAGGATTTAGATTTCATAAACCCACTAGGGGTTGGTTTTATCTTTTCATAAACCCACTAAGGGTTGGTTTTATCTTTTCATAAACCCACTAGGGTTTAAATTTATCTTTAGAGTCGGTTAGGGTTTTTGTAGTTTCCTGATAAGGCCTGATATTTACCACTATTGTGCCATGATATAAGCTCTATTTAGAGTCTATTATATGTGTTTAGAGTATGTCTTAGAGTATTTCAGGTGAAAACCCATCAGCTTTAGGATTTAGATTTCATAAACCCACGAGGGGTTGGTTTTATCTTTTCATAAACCCACTAAGGGTTGGTTTTATCTTTTCATAAACCCACTAGGGTTTAAATTTATCTTTAGAGTCGGTTAGGGTTTTTGTAGTTTCCTGATAAGGCCTGATATTTACCACTATTGTGCCATGATATACACTCTATTTAGAGTCTATTATATGTGTTTAGAGTATGTCTTTAGAGTATTTCGGGTGAAAACCCATTAGCTTTAGGATTTAGATTTCATAAACCCACTAGGGGTTGGTTTTATCTTTTCATAAACCCACTAAGGGTTGGTTTTATCTTTTCATAAACCCACTAGGGTTTGAATTTATCTTTAGAGTCGGTTAGGGTTTTTGTAGTTTCCTGATAAGGCCTGATATTTACCACTATTGTGCCATGATATAAGCTCTATTTAGAGTCTATTATATGTGTTTAGAGTATGTCTTAGAGTATTTCAGGTGAAAACCCATCAGCTTTAGGATTTAGATTTCATAAACCCACGAGGGGTTGGTTTTATCTTTTCATAAACCCACTAAGGGTTGGTTTTATCTTTTCATAAACCCACTAGGGTTTAAATTTATCTTTAGAGTCGGTTAGGGTTTTTGTAGTTTCCTGATAAGGCCTGATATTTACCACTATTGTGCCATGATATACACTCTATTTAGAGTCTATTATATGTGTTTAGAGTATGTCTTAGAGTATTTCGGGTGAAAACCCATTAGCTTTAGGATTTAGATTTCATAAACCCACTAGGGGTTGGTTTTATCTTTTCATAAACCCACTAAGGGTTGGTTTTATCTTTTCATAAACCCACTAGGGTTTAAATTTATCTTAGAGTCGGTTAGGGTTTTTGTAGTTTCCTGATAAGGCCTGATATTTACCACTATTGTGCCATGATATAAGCTCTATTTAGAGTCTATTATATGTGTTTAGAGTATGTCTTAGAGTATTTCTGGTGAAAACCCATTAGCTTTAGGATTTAGATTTCATAAACACACGAGGGATTGGTTTTATCTTTTCATAAACCCACTAAGGGTTGGTTTTATCTTTTCATAAACCCACTAGTGTTTAAATTTATCTTTAGAGTCGGTTAGGGTTTTTGTAGTTTCCTGATAAGGCCTGATATTTACCACTATTGTGCCATGATATACACTCTATTTAGAGTCTATTATATGTGTTTAGAGTATGTCTTAGAGTATTTCAGGTGAAAACCCATTAGCTTTAGGATTTAGATTTCATAAACCCACGAGGGGTTGGTTTTATCTTTTCATAAACCCACTAAGGGTTGGTTTTATCTTTTCATAAACCCACTAGGGTTTAAATTTATCTTTAGAGTCGGTTAGGGTTTTTGTAGTTTCCTGATAAGGCCTGATATTTACCACTATTGTGCCATGATATAAGCTCTATTTAGAGTCTATTATATGTGTTTAGAGTATGTCTTAGAGTATTTCAGGTGAAAACCCATTAGCTTTAGGATTTAGATTTCATAAACCCACTAGGGGTTGGTTTTATCTTTTCATAAACCCACTAAGGGTTGGTTTTATCTTTTCATAAACCCACTAGGGTTTAAATTAACTTTAGAGTCGGTTAGGGTTTTTTGTAGTTTCCTGATAAGGCCTGATATTTACCAATATTGTGCCATGATATAAGCTCTATTTAGAGTCTATTATATGTGTTTAGAGTATGTCTTAGAGTATTTCGGGTGAAAACCCATTAGCTTTAGGATTTAGATTTCATAAACCCACGAGGGTTGGTTTTATCTTTTCATAAACCCACTAAGGGTTGGTTTTATCTTTTCATAAACCCACTAGGGTTTAAATTTATCTTTAGAGTCGGTTAGGGTTTTTGTAGTTTCCTGATAAGGCCTGATATTTACCACTATTGTGCCATGATATAAGCTCTATTTAGAGTCTATTATATGTGTTTAGAGTATGTCTTAGAGTATTTCGGGTGAAAACCCATTAGCTTTAGGATTTAGATTTCATAAACCCACTAGGGGTTGGTTTTATCTTTTCATAAACCCACTAAGGGTTGGTTTTATCTTTTCATAAACCCACTAGGGTTTAAATTTATCTTTAGAGTCGGTTAGGGTTTTTGTAGTTTCCTGATAAGGCCTGATATTTACCACTATTGTGCCATGATATAAGCTCTATTTAGAGTCTATTATATGTGTTTAGAGTATGTCTTAGAGTATTTCAGGTGAAAACCCATTAGCTTTAGGATTTGGATTTCATAAACCCACGAGGGGTTGGTTTTATCTTTCATAAACCCACTAAGGGTTGGTTTTATCTTTTCATAAACCCACTAGGGTTTAAATTTATCTTTAGAGTCGGTTAGGGTTTTTGTAGTTTCCTGATAAGGCCTGATATTTACCACTATTGTGCCATGATATAAGCTCTATTTAGAGTCTATTATATGTGTTTAGAGTATGTCTTTGAGTATTTCGGGTGAAAACCCATTTGCTTTAGGATTTAGATTTCATAAACCCACGAGGGGTTGGTTTTATCTTTTCTTAAACCCACTAAGGGTTGGTTTTATCTTTTCATAAACCCACTAGGGTTTAAATTTATCTTTAGAGTCGGTTAGGGTTTTTGTAGTTTCCTGATAAGGCCTGATATTTACCACTATTGTGCCATGATATACACTCTATTTAGAGTCTATTATATGTGTTTAGAGTATGTCTTAGAGTATTTCGGGTGAAAACCCATTAGCTTTAGGATTTAGATTTCATAAACCCACGAGGGGTTGGTTTTATCTTTCATAAACCCACTAAGGGTTTGTTTTATCTTTTCATAAACCCACTAGGGTTTAAATTTATCTTTAGAGTCGGTTAGGGTTTTTGTAGTTTCTTGATAAGGCCTGATATTTACCACTATTGTGCCATGATATAAGCTCTATTTAGAGTCTATTATATGTGTTTAGAGTATGTCTTAGAGTATTTCGGGTGAAAACCCATTAGCTTTAGGATTTAGATTTCATAAACCCACTAGGGGTTGGTTTTATCTTTTCATAAACCCACTAAGGGTTGGTTTTATCTTTTCATAAACCCACTAGGGTTTAAATTTATCTTTAGAGTCGGTTAGGGTTTTTGTAGTTTCCTGATAAGGCCTGATATTTACCACTATTGTGCCATGATATAAGCTCTATTTAGAGTCTATTATATGTGTTTAGAGTATGTCTTAGAGTATTTCGGGTGAAAACCCATTAGCTTTAGGATTTAGATTTCATAAACCCACTAGGGGTTGGTTTTATCTTTTCATAAACCCACTAAGGGTTGGTTTTATCTTTCATAAACCCACTAGGGTTTAAATTTATCTTTAGAGTCGGTTAGGGTTTTTGTAGTTTCCTGATAAGGCCTGATATTTACCACTATTGTGCCATGATATAAGCTCTATTTAGAGTCTATTATATGTGTTTAGAGTATGTCTTAGAGTATTTCGGGTGAAAACCCATTAGCTTTAGGATTTAGATTTCATAAACCCACTAGGGGTTGGTTTTATCTTTTCATAAACCCACTAAGGGTTGGTTTTATCTTTTCATAAACCCACTAGGTTTAAATTTATCTTTAGAGTCGGTTAGGGTTTTTGTAGTTTCCTGATAAGACCTGATATTTACCACTATTGTGCCATGATATAAGCTCTATTTAGAGTCTATTATATGTGTTTAGAGTATGTCTTAGAGTATTTCGGGTGAAAACCCATTAGCTTTAGGATTTAGATTTCATAAACCCACTAGGGGTTGGTTTTATCTTTTCATAAACCCACTAAGGGTTGGTTTTATCTTTTCATAAACCCACTAGGGTTTAAATTTATCTTTAGAGTCGGTTAGGGTTTTTGTAGTTTCCTGATAAGGCCTGATATTTACCACTATTGTGCCATGATATAAGCTCTATTTAGAGTCTATTATATGTGTTTAGAGTATGTCTTAGAGTATTTCGGGTGAAAACCCATTAGCTTTAGGATTTAGATTTCATAAACCCACGAGGGGTTGGTTTTATCTTTTCATAAACCCACTAAGGGTTGGTTTTATCTTTTCATAAACCCACTAGGGTTTAAATTTATCTTTAGAGTCGGTTAGGGTTTTTGTAGTTTCCTGATAAGGCCTGATATTTACCACTATTGTGCCATGATATAAGCTCTATTTAGAGTCTATTATATGTGTTTAGAGTATGTCTTAGAGTATTTCAGGTGAAAACCCATTAGCTTTAGGATTTAGATTTCATAAACCCACGAGGGGTTGGTTTTATCTTTTCATAAACCCACTAAGGGTTGGTTTTATCTTTTCATAAACCCACTAGGGTTTAAATTTATCTTTAGAGTCGGTTAGGGTTTTTGTAGTTTCCTGATAAGGCCTGATATTTACCACTATTGTGCCATGATATACACTCTATTTAGAGTCTATTATATGTGTTTAGAGTATGTCTTAGAGTATTTCAGGTGAAAACCCATCAGCTTTAGGATTTAGATTTCATAAACCCACGAGGGGTTGGTTTTATCTTTTCATAAACCCACTAAGGGTTGGTTTTATCTTTTCATAAACCCACTAGGGTTTAAATTTATCTTTAGAGTCGGTTAGGGTTTTTGTAGTTTCCTGATAAGGCCTGATATTTACCACTATTGTGCCATGATATAAGCTCTATTTAGAGTCTATTATATGTGTTTAGAGTATGTCTTAGAGTATTTCAGGTGAAAACCCATCAGCTTTAGGATTTAGATTTCATAAACCCACGAGGGGTTGGTTTTATCTTTTCATAAACCCACTAAGGGTTGGTTTTATCTTTTCATAAACCCACTAGGGTTTAAATTTATCTTTAGAGTCGGTTAGGGTTTTTGTAGTTTCCTGATAAGGCCTGATATTTACCACTATTGTGCCATGATATAAGCTCTATTTAGAGTCTATTATATGTGTTTAGAGTATGTCTTAGAGTATTTCGGGTGAAAACCCATTAGCTTTAGGATTTAGATTTCATAAACCCACGAGGGGTTGGTTTTATCTTTTCATAAACCCACTAAGGGTTGGTTTTATCTTTTCATAAACCCACTAGGGTTTAAATTTATCTTTAGAGTCGGTTAGGGTTTTTGTAGTTTCCTGATAAGGCCTGATATTTACCACTATTGTGCCATGATATAAGCTCTATTTAGAGTCTATTATATGTGTTTAGAGTATGTCTTAGAGTATTTCAGGTGAAAACCCATTAGCTTTAGGATTTAGATTTCATAAACCCACGAGGGGTTGGTTTTATCTTTTCATAAACCCACTAAGGGTTGGTTTTATCTTTTCATAAACCCACTAGGGTTTAAATTTATCTTTAGAGTCGGTTAGGGTTTTTGTAGTTTCCTGATAAGGCCTGATATTTACCACTATTGTGCCATGATATAAGCTCTATTTAGAGTCTATTATATGTGTTTAGAGTATGTCTTAGAGTATTTCGGGTGAAAACCCATTAGCTTTAGGATTTAGATTTCATAAACCCACGAGGGGTTGGTTTTATCTTTTCATAAACCCACTAAGGGTTGGTTTTATCTTTTCATAAACCCACTAGGGTTTAAATTTATCTTTAGAGTCGGTTAGGGTTTTTGTAGTTTCCTGATAAGGCCTGATATTTACCACTATTGTGCCATGATATACACTCTATTTAGAGTCTATTATATGTGTTTAGAGTATGTCTTAGAGTATTTCGGGTGAAAACCCATTAGCTTTAGGATTTAGATTTCATAAACCCACTAGGGGTTGGTTTTATCTTTTCATAAACCCACTAAGGGTTGGTTTTATCTTTTCATAAACCCACTAGGGTTTAAATTTATCTTTAGAGTCGGTTAGGGTTTTTGTAGTTTCCTGATAAGGCCTGATATTTACCACTATTGTGCCATGATATAAGCTCTATTTAGAGTCTATTATATGTGTTTAGAGTATGTCTTAGAGTATTTCGGGTGAAAACCCATCAGCTTTAGGATTTAGATTTCATAAACCCACGAGGGGTTGGTTTTATCTTTTCATAAACCCACTAAGGGTTGGTTTTATCTTTTCATAAACCCACTAGGGTTTAAATTTATCTTTAGAGTCGGTTAGGGTTTTTGTAGTTTCCTGATAAGGCCTGATATTTACCACTATTGTGCCATGATATAAGCTCTATTTAGAGTCTATTATATGTGTTTAGAGTATGTCTTAGAGTATTTCAGGTGAAAACCCATCAGCTTTAGGATTTAGATTTCATAAACCCACGAGGGGTTGGTTTTATCTTTTCATAAACCCACTAAGGGTTGGTTTTATCTTTTCATAAACCCACTAGGGTTTAAATTTATCTTTAGAGTCGGTTAGGGTTTTTGTAGTTTCCTGATAAGGCCTGATATTTACCACTATTGTGCCATGATATAAGCTCTATTTAGAGTCTATTATATGTGTTTAGAGTATGTCTTAGAGTATTTCGGGTGAAAACCCATTAGCTTTAGGATTTAGATTTCATAAACCCACGAGGGGTTGGTTTTATCTTTTCATAAACCCACTAAGGGTTGGTTTTATCTTTTCATAAACCCACTAGGGTTTAAATTTATCTTTAGAGTCGGTTAGGGTTTTTGTAGTTTCCTGATAAGGCCTGATATTTACCACTATTGTGCCATGATATAAGCTCTATTTAGAGTCTATTATATGTGTTTAGAGTATGTCTTAGAGTATTTCAGGTGAAAACCCATTAGCTTTAGGATTTAGATTTCATAAACCCACGAGGGGTTGGTTTTATCTTTTCATAAACCCACTAAGGGTTGGTTTTATCTTTTCATAAACCCACTAGGGTTTAAATTTATCTTTAGAGTCGGTTAGGGTTTTTGTAGTTTCCTGATAAGGCCTGATATTTACCACTATTGTGCCATGATATAAGCTCTATTTAGAGTCTATTATATGTGTTTAGAGTATGTCTTAGAGTATTTCAGGTGAAAACCCATCAGCTTTAGGATTTAGATTTCATAAACCCACGAGGGGTTGGTTTTATCTTTTCATAAACCCACTAAGGGTTGGTTTTATCTTTTCATAAACCCACTAGGGTTTAAATTTATCTTTAGAGTCGGTTAGGGTTTTTGTAGTTTCCTGATAAGGCCTGATATTTACCACTATTGTGCCATGATATAAGCTCTATTTAGAGTCTATTATATGTGTTTAGAGTATGTCTTAGAGTATTTCGGGTGAAAACCCATTAGCTTTAGGATTTAGATTTCATAAACCCACGAGGGGTTGGTTTTATCTTTTCATAAACCCACTAAGGGTTGGTTTTATCTTTTCATAAACCCACTAGGGTTTAAATTTATCTTTAGAGTCGGTTAGGGTTTTTGTAGTTTCCTGATAAGGCCTGATATTTACCACTATTGTGCCATGATATAAGCTCTATTTAGAGTCTATTATATGTGTTTAGAGTATGTCTTAGAGTATTTCAGGTGAAAACCCATCAGCTTTAGGATTTAGATTTCATAAACCCACGAGGGGTTGGTTTTATCTTTTCATAAACCCACTAAGGGTTGGTTTTATCTTTTCATAAACCCACTAGGGTTTAAATTTATCTTTAGAGTCGGTTAGGGTTTTTGTAGTTTCCTGATAAGGCCTGATATTTACCACTATTGTGCCATGATATAAGCTCTATTTAGAGTCTATTATATGTGTTTAGAGTATGTCTTAGAGTATTTCAGGTGAAAACCCATCAGCTTTAGGATTTAGATTTCATAAACCCACGAGGGGTTGGTTTTATCTTTTCATAAACCCACTAAGGGTTGGTTTTATCTTTTCATAAACCCACTAGGGTTTAAATTTATCTTTAGAGTCGGTTAGGGTTTTTGTAGTTTCCTGATAAGGCCTGATATTTACCACTATTGTGCCATGATATAAGCTCTATTTAGAGTCTATTATATGTGTTTAGAGTATGTCTTAGAGTATTTCGGGTGAAAACCCATTAGCTTTAGGATTTAGATTTCATAAACCCACGAGGGGTTGGTTTTATCTTTTCATAAACCCACTAAGGGTTGGTTTTATCTTTTCATAAACCCACTAGGGTTTAAATTTATCTTTAGAGTCGGTTAGGGTTTTTGTAGTTTCCTGATAAGGCCTGATATTTACCACTATTGTGCCATGATATAAGCTCTATTTAGAGTCTATTATATGTGTTTAGAGTATGTCTTAGAGTATTTCAGGTGAAAACCCATCAGCTTTAGGATTTAGATTTCATAAACCCACGAGGGGTTGGTTTTATCTTTTCATAAACCCACTAAGGGTTGGTTTTATCTTTTCATAAACCCACTAGGGTTTAAATTTATCTTTAGAGTCGGTTAGGGTTTTTGTAGTTTCCTGATAAGGCCTGATATTTACCACTATTGTGCCATGATATAAGCTCTATTTAGAGTCTATTATATGTGTTTAGAGTATGTCTTAGAGTATTTCAGGTGAAAACCCATCAGCTTTAGGATTTAGATTTCATAAACCCACGAGGGGTTGGTTTTATCTTTTCATAAACCCACTAAGGGTTGGTTTTATCTTTTCATAAACCCACTAGGGTTTAAATTTATCTTTAGAGTCGGTTAGGGTTTTTGTAGTTTCCTGATAAGGCCTGATATTTACCACTATTGTGCCATGATATAAGCTCTATTTAGAGTCTATTATATGTGTTTAGAGTATGTCTTAGAGTATTTCGGGTGAAAACCCATTAGCTTTAGGATTTAGATTTCATAAACCCACGAGGGGTTGGTTTTATCTTTTCATAAACCCACTAAGGGTTGGTTTTATCTTTTCATAAACCCACTAGGGTTTAAATTTATCTTTAGAGTCGGTTAGGGTTTTTGTAGTTTCCTGATAAGGCCTGATATTTACCACTATTGTGCCATGATATAAGCTCTATTTAGAGTCTATTATATGTGTTTAGAGTATGTCTTAGAGTATTTCAGGTGAAAACCCATCAGCTTTAGGATTTAGATTTCATAAACCCACGAGGGGTTGGTTTTATCTTTTCATAAACCCACTAAGGGTTGGTTTTATCTTTTCATAAACCCACTAGGGTTTAAATTTATCTTTAGAGTCGGTTAGGGTTTTTGTAGTTTCCTGATAAGGCCTGATATTTACCACTATTGTGCCATGATATAAGCTCTATTTAGAGTCTATTATATGTGTTTAGAGTATGTCTTAGAGTATTTCGGGTGAAAACCCATTAGCTTTAGGATTTAGATTTCATAAACCCACTAGGGGTTGGTTTTATCTTTTCATAAACCCACTAAGGGTTGGTTTTATCTTTTCATAAACCCACTAGGGTTTAAATTTATCTTTAGAGTCGGTTAGGGTTTTTGTAGTTTCCTGATAAGGCCTGATATTTACCACTATTGTGCCATGATATAAGCTCTATTTAGAGTCTATTATATGTGTTTAGAGTATGTCTTAGAGTATTTCAGGTGAAAACCCATCAGCTTTAGGATTTAGATTTCATAAACCCACGAGGGGTTGGTTTTATCTTTTCATAAACCCACTAAGGGTTGGTTTTATCTTTTCATAAACCCACTAGGGTTTAAATTTATCTTTAGAGTCGGTTAGGGTTTTTGTAGTTTCCTGATAAGGCCTGATATTTACCACTATTGTGCCATGATATAAGCTCTATTTAGAGTCTATTATATGTGTTTAGAGTATGTCTTAGAGTATTTCGGGTGAAAACCCATTAGCTTTAGGATTTAGATTTCATAAACCCACGAGGGGTTGGTTTTATCTTTTCATAAACCCACTAAGGGTTGGTTTTATCTTTTCATAAACCCACTAGGGTTTAAATTTATCTTTAGAGTCGGTTAGGGTTTTTGTAGTTTCCTGATAAGGCCTGATATTTACCACTATTGTGCCATGATATAAGCTCTATTTAGAGTCTATTATATGTGTTTAGAGTATGTCTTAGAGTATTTCAGGTGAAAACCCATCAGCTTTAGGATTTAGATTTCATAAACCCACTAGGGGTTGGTTTTATCTTTTCATAAACCCACTAAGGGTTGGTTTTATCTTTTCATAAACCCACTAGGGTTTAAATTTATCTTTAGAGTCGGTTAGGGTTTTTGTAGTTTCCTGATAAGGCCTGATATTTACCACTATTGTGCCATGATATAAGCTCTATTTAGAGTCTATTATATGTGTTTAGAGTATGTCTTAGAGTATTTCGGGTGAAAACCCATTAGCTTTAGGATTTAGATTTCATAAACCCACGAGGGGTTGGTTTTATCTTTTCATAAACCCACTAAGGGTTGGTTTTATCTTTTCATAAACCCACTAGGGTTTAAATTTATCTTTAGAGTCGGTTAGGGTTTTTGTAGTTTCCTGATAAGGCCTGATATTTACCACTATTGTGCCATGATATAAGCTCTATTTAGAGTCTATTATATGTGTTTAGAGTATGTCTTAGAGTATTTCGGGTGAAAACCCATTAGCTTTAGGATTTAGATTTCATAAACCCACGAGGGGTTGGTTTTATCTTTTCATAAACCCACTAAGGGTTGGTTTTATCTTTTCATAAACCCACTAGGGTTTAAATTTATCTTTAGAGTCGGTTAGGGTTTTTGTAGTTTCCTGATAAGGCCTGATATTTACCACTATTGTGCCATGATATAAGCTCTATTTAGAGTCTATTATATGTGTTTAGAGTATGTCTTAGAGTATTTCGGGTGAAAACCCATTAGCTTTAGGATTTAGATTTCATAAACCCACGAGGGGTTGGTTTTATCTTTTCATAAACCCACTAAGGGTTGGTTTTATCTTTTCATAAACCCACTAGGGTTTAAATTTATCTTTAGAGTCGGTTAGGGTTTTTGTAGTTTCCTGATAAGGCCTGATATTTACCACTATTGTGCCATGATATAAGCTCTATTTAGAGTCTATTATATGTGTTTAGAGTATGTCTTAGAGTATTTCAGGTGAAAACCCATCAGCTTTAGGATTTAGATTTCATAAACCCACGAGGGGTTGGTTTTATCTTTTCATAAACCCACTAAGGGTTGGTTTTATCTTTTCATAAACCCACTAGGGTTTAAATTTATCTTTAGAGTCGGTTAGGGTTTTTGTAGTTTCCTGATAAGGCCTGATATTTACCACTATTGTGCCATGATATAAGCTCTATTTAGAGTCTATTATATGTGTTTAGAGTATGTCTTAGAGTATTTCGGGTGAAAACCCATTAGCTTTAGGATTTAGATTTCATAAACCCACTAGGGGTTGGTTTTATCTTTTCATAAACCCACTAAGGGTTGGTTTTATCTTTTCATAAACCCACTAGGGTTTAAATTTATCTTTAGAGTCGGTTAGGGTTTTTGTAGTTTCCTGATAAGGCCTGATATTTACCACTATTGTGCCATGATATAAGCTCTATTTAGAGTCTATTATATGTGTTTAGAGTATGTCTTAGAGTATTTCGGGTGAAAACCCATTAGCTTTAGGATTTAGATTTCATAAACCCACTAGGGGTTGGTTTTATCTTTTCATAAACCCACTAAGGGTTGGTTTTATCTTTTCATAAACCCACTAGGGTTTAAATTTATCTTTAGAGTCGGTTAGGGTTTTTGTAGTTTCCTGATAAGGCCTGATATTTACCACTATTGTGCCATGATATAAGCTCTATTTAGAGTCTATTATATGTGTTTAGAGTATGTCTTAGAGTATTTCAGGTGAAAACCCATCAGCTTTAGGATTTAGATTTCATAAACCCACGAGGGGTTGGTTTTATCTTTTCATAAACCCACTAAGGGTTGGTTTTATCTTTTCATAAACCCACTAGGGTTTAAATTTATCTTTAGAGTCGGTTAGGGTTTTTGTAGTTTCCTGATAAGGCCTGATATTTACCACTATTGTGCCATGATATAAGCTCTATTTAGAGTCTATTATATGTGTTTAGAGTATGTCTTAGAGTATTTCGGGTGAAAACCCATTAGCTTTAGGATTTAGATTTCATAAACCCACGAGGGGTTGGTTTTATCTTTTCATAAACCCACTAAGGGTTGGTTTTATCTTTTCATAAACCCACTAGGGTTTAAATTTATCTTTAGAGTCGGTTAGGGTTTTTGTAGTTTCCTGATAAGGCCTGATATTTACCACTATTGTGCCATGATATAAGCTCTATTTAGAGTCTATTATATGTGTTTAGAGTATGTCTTAGAGTATTTCAGGTGAAAACCCATCAGCTTTAGGATTTAGATTTCATAAACCCACGAGGGGTTGGTTTTATCTTTTCATAAACCCACTAAGGGTTGGTTTTATCTTTTCATAAACCCACTAGGGTTTAAATTTATCTTTAGAGTCGGTTAGGGTTTTTGTAGTTTCCTGATAAGGCCTGATATTTACCACTATTGTGCCATGATATAAGCTCTATTTAGAGTCTATTATATGTGTTTAGAGTATGTCTTAGAGTATTTCGGGTGAAAACCCATTAGCTTTAGGATTTAGATTTCATAAACCCACGAGGGGTTGGTTTTATCTTTTCATAAACCCACTAAGGGTTGGTTTTATCTTTTCATAAACCCACTAGGGTTTAAATTTATCTTTAGAGTCGGTTAGGGTTTTTGTAGTTTCCTGATAAGGCCTGATATTTACCACTATTGTGCCATGATATAAGCTCTATTTAGAGTCTATTATATGTGTTTAGAGTATGTCTTAGAGTATTTCGGGTGAAAACCCATTAGCTTTAGGATTTAGATTTCATAAACCCACTAGGGGTTGGTTTTATCTTTTCATAAACCCACTAAGGGTTGGTTTTATCTTTTCATAAACCCACTAGGGTTTAAATTTATCTTTAGAGTCGGTTAGGGTTTTTGTAGTTTCCTGATAAGGCCTGATATTTACCACTATTGTGCCATGATATAAGCTCTATTTAGAGTCTATTATATGTGTTTAGAGTATGTCTTAGAGTATTTCGGGTGAAAACCCATTAGCTTTAGGATTTAGATTTCATAAACCCACGAGGGGTTGGTTTTATCTTTTCATAAACCCACTAAGGGTTGGTTTTATCTTTTCATAAACCCACTAGGGTTTAAATTTATCTTTAGAGTCGGTTAGGGTTTTTGTAGTTTCCTGATAAGGCCTGATATTTACCACTATTGTGCCATGATATAAGCTCTATTTAGAGTCTATTATATGTGTTTAGAGTATGTCTTAGAGTATTTCGGGTGAAAACCCATTAGCTTTAGGATTTAGATTTCATAAACCCACGAGGGGTTGGTTTTATCTTTTCATAAACCCACTAAGGGTTGGTTTTATCTTTTCATAAACCCACTAGGGTTTAAATTTATCTTTAGAGTCGGTTAGGGTTTTTGTAGTTTCCTGATAAGGCCTGATATTTACCACTATTGTGCCATGATATAAGCTCTATTTAGAGTCTATTATATGTGTTTAGAGTATGTCTTAGAGTATTTCGGGTGAAAACCCATTAGCTTTAGGATTTAGATTTCATAAACCCACGAGGGGTTGGTTTTATCTTTTCATAAACCCACTAAGGGTTGGTTTTATCTTTTCATAAACCCACTAGGGTTTAAATTTATCTTTAGAGTCGGTTAGGGTTTTTGTAGTTTCCTGATAAGGCCTGATATTTACCACTATTGTGCCATGATATAAGCTCTATTTAGAGTCTATTATATGTGTTTAGAGTATGTCTTAGAGTATTTCGGGTGAAAACCCATTAGCTTTAGGATTTAGATTTCATAAACCCACGAGGGGTTGGTTTTATCTTTTCATAAACCCACTAAGGGTTGGTTTTATCTTTTCATAAACCCACTAGGGTTTAAATTTATCTTTAGAGTCGGTTAGGGTTTTTGTAGTTTCCTGATAAGGCCTGATATTTACCACTATTGTGCCATGATATAAGCTCTATTTAGAGTCTATTATATGTGTTTAGAGTATGTCTTAGAGTATTTCGGGTGAAAACCCATTAGCTTTAGGATTTAGATTTCATAAACCCACGAGGGGTTGGTTTTATCTTTTCATAAACCCACTAAGGGTTGGTTTTATCTTTTCATAAACCCACTAGGGTTTAAATTTATCTTTAGAGTCGGTTAGGGTTTTTGTAGTTTCCTGATAAGGCCTGATATTTACCACTATTGTGCCATGATATAAGCTCTATTTAGAGTCTATTATATGTGTTTAGAGTATGTCTTAGAGTATTTCGGGTGAAAACCCATTAGCTTTAGGATTTAGATTTCATAAACCCACTAGGGGTTGGTTTTATCTTTTCATAAACCCACTAAGGGTTGGTTTTATCTTTTCATAAACCCACTAGGGTTTAAATTTATCTTTAGAGTCGGTTAGGGTTTTTGTAGTTTCCTGATAAGGCCTGATATTTACCACTATTGTGCCATGATATAAGCTCTATTTAGAGTCTATTATATGTGTTTAGAGTATGTCTTAGAGTATTTCGGGTGAAAACCCATTAGCTTTAGGATTTAGATTTCATAAACCCACTAGGGGTTGGTTTTATCTTTTCATAAACCCACTAAGGGTTGGTTTTATCTTTTCATAAACCCACTAGGGTTTAAATTTATCTTTAGAGTCGGTTAGGGTTTTTGTAGTTTCCTGATAAGGCCTGATATTTACCACTATTGTGCCATGATATAAGCTCTATTTAGAGTCTATTATATGTGTTTAGAGTATGTCTTAGAGTATTTCGGGTGAAAACCCATCAGCTTTAGGATTTAGATTTCATAAACCCACTAGGGGTTGGTTTTATCTTTTCATAAACCCACTAAGGGTTGGTTTTATCTTTTCATAAACCCACTAGGGTTTAAATTTATCTTTAGAGTCGGTTAGGGTTTTTGTAGTTTCCTGATAAGGCCTGATATTTACCACTATTGTGCCATGATATAAGCTCTATTTAGAGTCTATTATATGTGTTTAGAGTATGTCTTAGAGTATTTCGGGTGAAAACCCATTAGCTTTAGGATTTAGATTTCATAAACCCACGAGGGGTTGGTTTTATCTTTTCATAAACCCACTAAGGGTTGGTTTTATCTTTTCATAAACCCACTAGGGTTTAAATTTATCTTTAGAGTCGGTTAGGGTTTTTGTAGTTTCCTGATAAGGCCTGATATTTACCACTATTGTGCCATGATATAAGCTCTATTTAGAGTCTATTATATGTGTTTAGAGTATGTCTTAGAGTATTTCGGGTGAAAACCCATTAGCTTTAGGATTTAGATTTCATAAACCCACGAGGGGTTGGTTTTATCTTTTCATAAACCCACTAAGGGTTGGTTTTATCTTTTCATAAACCCACTAGGGTTTAAATTTATCTTTAGAGTCGGTTAGGGTTTTTGTAGTTTCCTGATAAGGCCTGATATTTACCACTATTGTGCCATGATATAAGCTCTATTTAGAGTCTATTATATGTGTTTAGAGTATGTCTTAGAGTATTTCGGGTGAAAACCCATTAGCTTTAGGATTTAGATTTCATAAACCCACTAGGGGTTGGTTTTATCTTTTCATAAACCCACTAAGGGTTGGTTTTATCTTTTCATAAACCCACTAGGGTTTAAATTTATCTTTAGAGTCGGTTAGGGTTTTTGTAGTTTCCTGATAAGGCCTGATATTTACCACTATTGTGCCATGATATAAGCTCTATTTAGAGTCTATTATATGTGTTTAGAGTATGTCTTAGAGTATTTCGGGTGAAAACCCATTAGCTTTAGGATTTAGATTTCATAAACCCACGAGGGGTTGGTTTTATCTTTTCATAAACCCACTAAGGGTTGGTTTTATCTTTTCATAAACCCACTAGGGTTTAAATTTATCTTTAGAGTCGGTTAGGGTTTTTGTAGTTTCCTGATAAGGCCTGATATTTACCACTATTGTGCCATGATATAAGCTCTATTTAGAGTCTATTATATGTGTTTAGAGTATGTCTTAGAGTATTTCGGGTGAAAACCCATTAGCTTTAGGATTTAGATTTCATAAACCCACTAGGGGTTGGTTTTATCTTTTCATAAACCCACTAAGGGTTGGTTTTATCTTTTCATAAACCCACTAGGGTTTAAATTTATCTTTAGAGTCGGTTAGGGTTTTTGTAGTTTCCTGATAAGGCCTGATATTTACCACTATTGTGCCATGATATAAGCTCTATTTAGAGTCTATTATATGTGTTTAGAGTATGTCTTAGAGTATTTCGGGTGAAAACCCATTAGCTTTAGGATTTAGATTTCATAAACCCACTAGGGGTTGGTTTTATCTTTTCATAAACCCACTAAGGGTTGGTTTTATCTTTTCATAAACCCACTAGGGTTTAAATTTATCTTTAGAGTCGGTTAGGGTTTTTGTAGTTTCCTGATAAGGCCTGATATTTACCACTATTGTGCCATGATATAAGCTCTATTTAGAGTCTATTATATGTGTTTAGAGTATGTCTTAGAGTATTTCGGGTGAAAACCCATTAGCTTTAGGATTTAGATTTCATAAACCCACGAGGGGTTGGTTTTATCTTTTCATAAACCCACTAAGGGTTGGTTTTATCTTTTCATAAACCCACTAGGGTTTAAATTTATCTTTAGAGTCGGTTAGGGTTTTTGTAGTTTCCTGATAAGGCCTGATATTTACCACTATTGTGCCATGATATAAGCTCTATTTAGAGTCTATTATATGTGTTTAGAGTATGTCTTAGAGTATTTCGGGTGAAAACCCATTAGCTTTAGGATTTAGATTTCATAAACCCACTAGGGGTTGGTTTTATCTTTTCATAAACCCACTAAGGGTTGGTTTTATCTTTTCATAAACCCACTAGGGTTTAAATTTATCTTTAGAGTCGGTTAGGGTTTTTGTAGTTTCCTGATAAGGCCTGATATTTACCACTATTGTGCCATGATATAAGCTCTATTTAGAGTCTATTATATGTGTTTAGAGTATGTCTTAGAGTATTTCGGGTGAAAACCCATTAGCTTTAGGATTTAGATTTCATAAACCCACTAGGGGTTGGTTTTATCTTTTCATAAACCCACTAAGGGTTGGTTTTATCTTTTCATAAACCCACTAGGGTTTAAATTTATCTTTAGAGTCGGTTAGGGTTTTTGTAGTTTCCTGATAAGGCCTGATATTTACCACTATTGTGCCATGATATAAGCTCTATTTAGAGTCTATTATATGTGTTTAGAGTATGTCTTAGAGTATTTCGGGTGAAAACCCATTAGCTTTAGGATTTAGATTTCATAAACCCACTAGGGGTTGGTTTTATCTTTTCATAAACCCACTAAGGGTTGGTTTTATCTTTTCATAAACCCACTAGGGTTTAAATTTATCTTTAGAGTCGGTTAGGGTTTTTGTAGTTTCCTGATAAGGCCTGATATTTACCACTATTGTGCCATGATATAAGCTCTATTTAGAGTCTATTATATGTGTTTAGAGTATGTCTTAGAGTATTTCAGGTGAAAACCCATTAGCTTTAGGATTTAGATTTCATAAACCCACTAGGGGTTGGTTTTATCTTTTCATAAACCCACTAAGGGTTGGTTTTATCTTTTCATAAACCCACTAGGGTTTAAATTTATCTTTAGAGTCGGTTAGGGTTTTTGTAGTTTCCTGATAAGGCCTGATATTTACCACTATTGTGCCATGATATAAGCTCTATTTAGAGTCTATTATATGTGTTTAGAGTATGTCTTAGAGTATTTCGGGTGAAAACCCATTAGCTTTAGGATTTAGATTTCATAAACCCACTAGGGGTTGGTTTTATCTTTTCATAAACCCACTAAGGGTTGGTTTTATCTTTTCATAAACCCACTAGGGTTTAAATTTATCTTTAGAGTCGGTTAGGGTTTTTGTAGTTTCCTGATAAGGCCTGATATTTACCACTATTGTGCCATGATATAAGCTCTATTTAGAGTCTATTATATGTGTTTAGAGTATGTCTTAGAGTATTTCAGGTGAAAACCCATTAGCTTTAGGATTTAGATTTCATAAACCCACTAGGGGTTGGTTTTATCTTTTCATAAACCCACTAAGGGTTGGTTTTATCTTTTCATAAACCCACTAGGGTTTAAATTTATCTTTAGAGTCGGTTAGGGTTTTTGTAGTTTCCTGATAAGGCCTGATATTTACCACTATTGTGCCATGATATAAGCTCTATTTAGAGTCTATTATATGTGTTTAGAGTATGTCTTAGAGTATTTCGGGTGAAAACCCATTAGCTTTAGGATTTAGATTTCATAAACCCACTAGGGGTTGGTTTTATCTTTTCATAAACCCACTAAGGGTTGGTTTTATCTTTTCATAAACCCACTAGGGTTTAAATTTATCTTTAGAGTCGGTTAGGGTTTTTGTAGTTTCCTGATAAGGCCTGATATTTACCACTATTGTGCCATGATATAAGCTCTATTTAGAGTCTATTATATGTGTTTAGAGTATGTCTTAGAGTATTTCGGGTGAAAACCCATTAGCTTTAGGATTTAGATTTCATAAACCCACTAGGGGTTGGTTTTATCTTTTCATAAACCCACTAAGGGTTGGTTTTATCTTTTCATAAACCCACTAGGGTTTAAATTTATCTTTAGAGTCGGTTAGGGTTTTTGTAGTTTCCTGATAAGGCCTGATATTTACCACTATTGTGCCATGATATAAGCTCTATTTAGAGTCTATTATATGTGTTTAGAGTATGTCTTAGAGTATTTCGGGTGAAAACCCATTAGCTTTAGGATTTAGATTTCATAAACCCACTAGGGGTTGGTTTTATCTTTTCATAAACCCACTAAGGGTTGGTTTTATCTTTTCATAAACCCACTAGGGTTTAAATTTATCTTTAGAGTCGGTTAGGGTTTTTGTAGTTTCCTGATAAGGCCTGATATTTACCACTATTGTGCCATGATATAAGCTCTATTTAGAGTCTATTATATGTGTTTAGAGTATGTCTTAGAGTATTTCGGGTGAAAACCCATTAGCTTTAGGATTTAGATTTCATAAACCCACTAGGGGTTGGTTTTATCTTTTCATAAACCCACTAAGGGTTGGTTTTATCTTTTCATAAACCCACTAGGGTTTAAATTTATCTTTAGAGTCGGTTAGGGTTTTTGTAGTTTCTTGATAAGGCCTGATATTTACCACTATTGTGCCATGATATAAGCTCTATTTAGAGTCTATTATATGTGTTTAGAGTATGTCTTAGAGTATTTCGGTGAAAACCCATTAGCTTTAGGATTTAGATTTCATAAACCCACGAGGGGTTGGTTTTATCTTTTCATAAACCCACTAAGGGTTGGTTTTATCTTTTCATAAACCCACTAGGGTTTGAATTTATCTTTAGAGTCGGTTAGGGTTTTTGTAGTTTCCTGATAAGGCCTGATATTTACCACTATTGTGCCATGATATAAGCTCTATTTAGAGTCTATTATATGTGTTTAGAGTATGTCTTAGAGTATTTCGGGTGAAAACCCATTAGCTTTAGGATTTAGATTTCATAAACCCACTAGGGGTTGGTTTTATCTTTTCATAAACCCACTAAGGGTTGGTTTTATCTTTTCAGTTGGTTTTATTTTCATAAACCCACTAGGGTTTAAATTTATCTTTAGAGTCGGTTAGGGTTTTTGTAGTTTCCTGATAAGGCCTGATATTTACCACTATTGTGCCATGATATAAGCTCTATTTAGAGTCTATTATATGTGTTTAGAGTATGTCTTAGAGTATTTCTGGTGAAAACCCATTAGCTTTAGGATTTAGATTTCATAAACCCACTAGGGGTTGGTTTTATCTTTTCATAAACCCACTAAGGGTTGGTTTTATCTTTTCATAAACCCACTAGGGTTTAAATTTATCTTTAGAGTCGGTTAGGGTTTTTGTAGTTTCCTGATAAGGCCTGATATTTACCACTATTGTGCCATGATATAAGCTCTATTTAGAGTCTATTATATGTGTTTAGAGTATGTCTTAGAGTATTTCGGGTGAAAACCCATTAGCTTTAGGATTTAGATTTCATAAACCCACGAGGGGTTGGTTTTATCTTTTCATAAACCCACTAAGGGTTGGTTTTATCTTTTCATAAACCCACTAGGGTTTAATTTATCTTTAGAGTCGGTTAGGGTTTTTGTAGTTTCCTGATAAGGCCTGATATTTACCACTATTGTGCCATGATATAAGCTCTATTTAGAGTCTATTATATGTGTTTAGAGTATGTCTTAGAGTATTTCGGTGAAAACCCATTAGCTTTAGGATTTAGATTTCATAAACCCACTAGGGGTTGGTTTTATCTTTTCATAAACCCACTAAGGGTTGGTTTTATCTTTTCATAAACCCACTAGGGTTTAAATTTATCTTTAGAGTCGGTTAGGGTTTTTGTAGTTTCCTGATAAGGCCTGATATTTACCACTATTGTGCCATGATATAAGCTCTATTTAGAGTCTATTATATGTGTTTAGAGTATGTCTTAGAGTATTTCGGGTGAAAACCCATTAGCTTTAGGATTTAGATTTCATAAACCCACTAGGGGTTGGGTTGGTTTTATCTTTTCATAAACCCACTAAGGGTTGGTTTTATCTTTTCATAAACCCACTAGGATTTAAATTTATCTTTAGAATTGGTTAGGGTTTTTGTAGTTTTCTGATAAGGCCTGATATTTACCACTATTGTGCCATGATATAAGCTCTATTTAGAGTCTATTATATGTGTTTAGAGTATGTCTTAGAGTATTTCGGGTGAAAACCCATTAGCTTTAGGATTTAGATTTCATAAACCCACTAGGGGTTGGTTTTATCTTTTCATAAACCCACTAAGGGTTGGTTTTATCTTTTCATAAACCCACTAGGGTTTAAATTTATCTTTAGAGTCGGTTAGGGTTTTTGTAGTTTCCTGATAAGGCCTGATATTTACCACTATTGTGCCATGATATAAGCTCTATTTAGAGTCTATTATATGTGTTTAGAGTATGTCTTAGAGTATTTCGGGTGAAAACCCATTAGCTTTAGGATTTAGATTTCATAAACCCACTAGGGGTTGGTTTTATCTTTTCATAAACCCACTAAGGGTTGGTTTTATCTTTTCATAAACCCACTAGGGTTTAAATTTATCTTTAGAGTCGGTTAGGGTTTTTGTAGTTTCCTGATAAGGCCTGATATTTACCACTATTGTGCCATGATATAAGCTCTATTTAGAGTCTATTATATGTGTTTAGAGTATGTCTTAGAGTATTTCGGGTGAAAACCCATTAGCTTTAGGATTTAGATTTCATAAACCCACTAGGGGTTGGTTTTATCTTTTCATAAACCCACTAAGGGTTGGTTTTATCTTTTCATAAACCCACTAGGGTTTAAATTTATCTTTAGAGTCGGTTAGGGTTTTTGTAGTTTCCTGATAAGGCCTGATATTTACCACTATTGTGCCATGATATAAGCTCTATTTAGAGTCTATTATATGTGTTTAGAGTATGTCTTAGAGTATTTCGGGTGAAAACCCATTAGCTTTAGGATTTAGATTTCATAAACCCACGAGGGGTTGGTTTTATCTTTTCATAAACCCACTAAGGGTTGGTTTTATCTTTTCATAAACCCACTAGGGTTTAAATTTATCTTTAGAGTCGGTTAGGGTTTTTGTAGTTTCCTGATAAGGCCTGATATTTACCACTATTGTGCCATGATATAAGCTCTATTTAGAGTCTATTATATGTGTTTAGAGTATGTCTTAGAGTATTTCGGGTGAAAACCCATTAGCTTTAGGATTTAGATTTCATAAACCCACGAGGGGTTGGTTTTATCTTTTCATAAACCCACTAAGGGTTGGTTTTATCTTTTCATAAACCCACTAGGGTTTAAATTTATCTTTAGAGTCGGTTAGGGTTTTTGTAGTTTCCTGATAAGGCCTGATATTTACCACTATTGTGCCATGATATAAGCTCTATTTAGAGTCTATTATATGTGTTTAGAGTATGTCTTAGAGTATTTCGGGTGAAAACCCATTAGCTTTAGGATTTAGATTTCATAAACCCACTAGGGGTTGGTTTTATCTTTTCATAAACCCACTAAGGGTTGGTTTTATCTTTTCATAAACCCACTAGGGTTTAAATTTATCTTTAGAGTCGGTTAGGGTTTTTGTAGTTTCCTGATAAGGCCTGATATTTACCACTATTGTGCCATGATATAAGCTCTATTTAGAGTCTATTATATGTGTTTAGAGTATGTCTTAGAGTATTTCGGGTGAAAACCCATTAGCTTTAGGATTTAGATTTCATAAACCCACTAGGGGTTGGTTTTATCTTTTCATAAACCCACTAAGGGTTGGTTTTATCTTTTCATAAACCCACTAGGGTTTGAATTTATCTTTAGAGTCGGTTAGGGTTTTTGTAGTTTCCTGATAAGGCCTGATATTTACCACTATTGTGCCATGATATAAGCTCTATTTAGAGTCTATTATATGTGTTTAGAGTATGTCTTAGAGTATTTCGGGTGAAAACCCATTAGCTTTAGGATTTAGATTTCATAAACCCACTAGGGGTTGGTTTTATCTTTTCATAAACCCACTAAGGGTTGGTTTTATCTTTTCATAAACCCACTAGGGTTTAAATTTATCTTTAGAGTCGGTTAGGGTTTTTGTAGTTTCCTGATAAGGCCTGATATTTACCACTATTGTGCCATGATATAAGCTCTATTTAGAGTCTATTATATGTGTTTAGAGTATGTCTTAGAGTATTTCGGGTGAAAACCCATTAGCTTTAGGATTTAGATTTCATAAACCCACTAGGGGTTGGTTTTATCTTTTCATAAACCCACTAAGGGTTGGTTTTATCTTTTCATAAACCCACTAGGGTTTAAATTTATCTTTAGAGTCGGTTAGGGTTTTTGTAGTTTCCTGATAAGGCCTGATATTTACCACTATTGTGCCATGATATAAGCTCTATTTAGAGTCTATTATATGTGTTTAGAGTATGTCTTAGAGTATTTCGGGTGAAAACCCATTAGCTTTAGGATTTAGATTTCATAAACCCACTAGGGGTTGGTTTTATCTTTTCATAAACCCACTAAGGGTTGGTTTTATCTTTTCATAAACCCACTAGGGTTTAAATTTATCTTTAGAGTCGGTTAGGGTTTTTGTAGTTTCCTGATAAGGCCTGATATTTACCACTATTGTGCCATGATATAAGCTCTATTTAGAGTCTATTATATGTGTTTAGAGTATGTCTTAGAGTATTTCGGGTGAAAACCCATTAGCTTTAGGATTTAGATTTCATAAACCCACTAGGGGTTGGTTTTATCTTTTCATAAACCCACTAAGGGTTGGTTTTATCTTTTCATAAACCCACTAGGGTTTAAATTTATCTTTAGAGTCGGTTAGGGTTTTTGTAGTTTCCTGATAAGGCCTGATATTTACCACTATTGTGCCATGATATAAGCTCTATTTAGAGTCTATTATATGTGTTTAGAGTATGTCTTAGAGTATTTCGGGTGAAAACCCATTAGCTTTAGGATTTAGATTTCATAAACCCACTAGGGGTTGGTTTTATCTTTTCATAAACCCACTAAGGGTTGGTTTTATCTTTTCATAAACCCACTAGGGTTTAAATTTATCTTTAGAGTCGGTTAGGGTTTTTGTAGTTTCCTGATAAGGCCTGATATTTACCACTATTGTGCCATGATATAAGCTCTATTTAGAGTCTATTATATGTGTTTAGAGTATGTCTTAGAGTATTTCGGGTGAAAACCCATTAGCTTTAGGATTTAGATTTCATAAACCCACTAGGGGTTGGTTTTATCTTTTCATAAACCCACTAAGGGTTGGTTTTATCTTTTCATAAACCCACTAGGGTTTAAATTTATCTTTAGAGTCGGTTAGGGTTTTTGTAGTTTCCTGATAAGGCCTGATATTTACCACTATTGTGCCATGATATAAGCTCTATTTAGAGTCTATTATATGTGTTTAGAGTATGTCTTAGAGTATTTCGGGTGAAAACCCATTAGCTTTAGGATTTAGATTTCATAAACCCACTAGGGGTTGGTTTTATCTTTTCATAAACCCACTAAGGGTTGGTTTTATCTTTTCATAAACCCACTAGGGTTTAAATTTATCTTTAGAGTCGGTTAGGGTTTTTGTAGTTTCCTGATAAGGCCTGATATTTACCACTATTGTGCCATGATATAAGCTCTATTTAGAGTCTATTATATGTGTTTAGAGTATGTCTTAGAGTATTTCGGGTGAAAACCCATTAGCTTTAGGATTTAGATTTCATAAACCCACTAGGGGTTGGTTTTATCTTTTCATAAACCCACTAAGGGTTGGTTTTATCTTTTCATAAACCCACTAGGGTTTAAATTTATCTTTAGAGTCGGTTAGGGTTTTTGTAGTTTCCTGATAAGGCCTGATATTTACCACTATTGTGCCATGATATAAGCTCTATTTAGAGTCTATTATATGTGTTTAGAGTATGTCTTAGAGTATTTCGGGTGAAAACCCATTAGCTTTAGGATTTAGATTTCATAAACCCACTAGGGGTTGGTTTTATCTTTTCATAAACCCACTAAGGGTTGGTTTTATCTTTTCATAAACCCACTAGGGTTTAAATTTATCTTTAGAGTCGGTTAGGGTTTTTGTAGTTTCCTGATAAGGCCTGATATTTACCACTATTGTGCCATGATATAAGCTCTATTTAGAGTCTATTATATGTGTTTAGAGTATGTCTTAGAGTATTTCGGGTGAAAACCCATTAGCTTTAGGATTTAGATTTCATAAACCCACTAGGGGTTGGTTTTATCTTTTCATAAACCCACTAAGGGTTGGTTTTATCTTTTCATAAACCCACTAGGGTTTAAATTTATCTTTAGAGTCGGTTAGGGTTTTTGTAGTTTCCTGATAAGGCCTGATATTTACCACTATTGTGCCATGATATAAGCTCTATTTAGAGTCTATTATATGTGTTTAGAGTATGTCTTAGAGTATTTCGGGTGAAAACCCATTAGCTTTAGGATTTAGATTTCATAAACCCACTAGGGGTTGGTTTTATCTTTTCATAAACCCACTAAGGGTTGGTTTTATCTTTTCATAAACCCACTAGGGTTTAAATTTATCTTTAGAGTCGGTTAGGGTTTTTGTAGTTTCCTGATAAGGCCTGATATTTACCACTATTGTGCCATGATATAAGCTCTATTTAGAGTCTATTATATGTGTTTAGAGTATGTCTTAGAGTATTTCGGGTGAAAACCCATTAGCTTTAGGATTTAGATTTCATAAACCCACTAGGGGTTGGTTTTATCTTTTCATAACCCCACTAAGGGTTGGTTTTATCTTTTCATAAACCCACTAGGGTTTAAATTTATCTTTAGAGTCGGTTAGGGTTTTTGTAGTTTCCTGATAAGGCCTGATATTTACCACTATTGTGCCATGATATAAGCTCTATTTAGAGTCTATTATATGTGTTTAGAGTATGTCTTAGAGTATTTCGGGTGAAAACCCATTAGCTTTAGGATTTAGATTTCATAAACCCACTAGGGGTTGGTTTTATCTTTTCATAAACCCACTAAGGGTTGGTTTTATCTTTTCATAAACCCACTAGGGTTTAAATTTATCTTTAGAGTCGGTTAGGGTTTTTGTAGTTTCCTGATAAGGCCTGATATTTACCACTATTGTGCCATGATATAAGCTCTATTTAGAGTCTATTATATGTGTTTAGAGTATGTCTTAGAGTATTTCGGGTGAAAACCCATTAGCTTTAGGATTTAGATTTCATAAACCCACTAGGGGTTGGTTTTATCTTTTCATAAACCCACTAAGGGTTGGTTTTATCTTTTCATAAACCCACTAGGGTTTAAATTTATCTTTAGAGTCGGTTAGGGTTTTTGTAGTTTCCTGATAAGGCCTGATATTTACCACTATTGTGCCATGATATAAGCTCTATTTAGAGTCTATTATATGTGTTTAGAGTATGTCTTAGAGTATTTCGGGTGAAAACCCATTAGCTTTAGGATTTAGATTTCATAAACCCACTAGGGGTTGGTTTTATCTTTTCATAAACCCACTAAGGGTTGGTTTTATCTTTTCATAAACCCACTAGGGTTTGAATTTATCTTTAGAGTCGGTTAGGGTTTTTGTAGTTTCCTGATAAGGCCTGATATTTACCACTATTGTGCCATGATATAAGCTCTATTTAGAGTCTATTATATGTGTTTAGAGTATGTCTTAGAGTATTTCGGGTGAAAACCCATTAGCTTTAGGATTTAGATTTCATAAACCCACTAGGGGTTGGTTTTATCTTTTCATAAACCCACTAAGGGTTGGTTTTATCTTTTCATAAACCCACTAGGGTTTAAATTTATCTTTAGAGTCGGTTAGGGTTTTTGTAGTTTCCTGATAAGGCCTGATATTTACCACTATTGTGCCATGATATAAGCTCTATTTAGAGTCTATTATATGTGTTTAGAGTATGTCTTAGAGTATTTCGGGTGAAAACCCATTAGCTTTAGGATTTAGATTTCATAAACCCACTAGGGGTTGGTTTTATCTTTTCATAAACCCACTAAGGGTTGGTTTTATCTTTTCATAAACCCACTAGGGTTTAAATTTATCTTTAGAGTCGGTTAGGGTTTTTGTAGTTTCCTGATAAGGCCTGATATTTACCACTATTGTGCCATGATATAAGCTCTATTTAGAGTCTATTATATGTGTTTAGAGTATGTCTTAGAGTATTTCGGGTGAAAACCCATTAGCTTTAGGATTTAGATTTCATAAACCCACTAGGGGTTGGTTTTATCTTTTCATAAACCCACTAAGGGTTGGTTTTATCTTTTCATAAACCCACTAGGGTTTAAATTTATCTTTAGAGTCGGTTAGGGTTTTTGTAGTTTCCTGATAAGGCCTGATATTTACCACTATTGTGCCATGATATAAGCTCTATTTAGAGTCTATTATATGTGTTTAGAGTATGTCTTAGAGTATTTCGGGTGAAAACCCATTAGCTTTAGGATTTAGATTTCATAAACCCACTAGGGGTTGGTTTTATCTTTTCATAAACCCACTAAGGGTTGGTTTTATCTTTTCATAAACCCACTAGGGTTTAAATTTATCTTTAGAGTCGGTTAGGGTTTTTGTAGTTTCCTGATAAGGCCTGATATTTACCACTATTGTGCCATGATATAAGCTCTATTTAGAGTCTATTATATGTGTTTAGAGTATGTCTTAGAGTATTTCGGGTGAAAACCCATTAGCTTTAGGATTTAGATTTCATAAACCCACTAGGGGTTGGTTTTATCTTTTCATAAACCCACTAAGGGTTGGTTTTATCTTTTCATAAACCCACTAGGGTTTAAATTTATCTTTAGAGTCGGTTAGGGTTTTTGTAGTTTCCTGATAAGGCCTGATATTTACCACTATTGTGCCATGATATAAGCTCTATTTAGAGTCTATTATATGTGTTTAGAGTATGTCTTAGAGTATTTCGGGTGAAAACCCATTAGCTTTAGGATTTAGATTTCATAAACCCACTAGGGGTTGGTTTTATCTTTTCATAAACCCACTAAGGGTTGGTTTTATCTTTTCATAAACCCACTAGGGTTTAAATTTATCTTTAGAGTCGGTTAGGGTTTTTGTAGTTTCCTGATAAGGCCTGATATTTACCACTATTGTGCCATGATATAAGCTCTATTTAGAGTCTATTATATGTGTTTAGAGTATGTCTTAGAGTATTTCGGGTGAAAACCCATTAGCTTTAGGATTTAGATTTCATAAACCCACTAGGGGTTGGTTTTATCTTTTCATAAACCCACTAAGGGTTGGTTTTATCTTTTCATAAACCCACTAGGGTTTAAATTTATCTTTAGAGTCGGTTAGGGTTTTTGTAGTTTCCTGATAAGGCCTGATATTTACCACTATTGTGCCATGATATAAGCTCTATTTAGAGTCTATTATATGTGTTTAGAGTATGTCTTAGAGTATTTCGGGTGAAAACCCATTAGCTTTAGGATTTAGATTTCATAAACCCACTAGGGGTTGGTTTTATCTTTTCATAAACCCACTAAGGGTTGGTTTTATCTTTTCATAAACCCACTAGGGTTTAAATTTATCTTTAGAGTCGGTTAGGGTTTTTGTAGTTTCCTGATAAGGCCTGATATTTACCACTATTGTGCCATGATATAAGCTCTATTTAGAGTCTATTATATGTGTTTAGAGTATGTCTTAGAGTATTTCGGGTGAAAACCCATTAGCTTTAGGATTTAGATTTCATAAACCCACTAGGGGTTGGTTTTATCTTTTCATAAACCCACTAAGGGTTGGTTTTATCTTTTCATAAACCCACTAGGGTTTAAATTTATCTTTAGAGTCGGTTAGGGTTTTTGTAGTTTCCTGATAAGGCCTGATATTTACCACTATTGTGCCATGATATAAGCTCTATTTAGAGTCTATTATATGTGTTTAGAGTATGTCTTAGAGTATTTCGGGTGAAAACCCATTAGCTTTAGGATTTAGATTTCATAAACCCACTAGGGGTTGGTTTTATCTTTTCATAAACCCACTAAGGGTTGGTTTTATCTTTTCATAAACCCACTAGGGTTTAAATTTATCTTTAGAGTCGGTTAGGGTTTTTGTAGTTTCCTGATAAGGCCTGATATTTACCACTATTGTGCCATGATATAAGCTCTATTTAGAGTCTATTATATGTGTTTAGAGTATGTCTTAGAGTATTTCGGGTGAAAACCCATTAGCTTTAGGATTTAGATTTCATAAACCCACGAGGGGTTGGTTTTATCTTTTCATAAACCCACTAAGGGTTGGTTTTATCTTTTCATAAACCCACTAGGGTTTGGATTTATCTTTAGAGTCGGTTAGGGTTTTTGTAGTTTCCTGATAAGGCCTGATATTTACCACTATTGTGCCATGATATAAGCTCTATTTAGAGTCTATTATATGTGTTTAGAGTATGTCTTAGAGTATTTCGGGTGAAAACCCATTAGCTTTAGGATTTAGATTTCATAAACCCACTAGGGGTTGGTTTTATCTTTTCATAAACCCACTAAGGGGTTGTTGGTTTATCTTTCATAAACCCACTAGGGTTTAAATTTATATTTAGAGTCGGTTAGGGTTTTTGTAGTTTCCTGATAAGGCCTGATATTTACCACTATTGTGCCATGATATAAGCTCTATTTAGAGTCTATTATATGTGTTTAGAGTATGTCTTAGAGTATTTCGGGTGAAAACCCATTAGCTTTAGGATTTAGATTTCATAAACCACTAGGGGTTGGTTTTATCTTTTCATAAACCCACTAAGGTTGGTTTTATCTTTTCATAAACCCACTAGGGTTTAAATTTATCTTTAGAGTCGGTTAGGGTTTTTGTAGTTTCCTGATAAGGCCTGATATTTACCACTATTGTGCCATGATATAAGCTCTATTTAGAGTCTATTATATGTGTTTAGAGTATGTCTTAGAGTATTTCGGGTGAAAACCCATTAGCTTTAGTTTTTAGATTTCATAAACCCACTAGGGTTGGTTTTATCTTTTCATAAACGCACTAAGGGTTGGTTTTATCTTTCATAAACCCACTAAGGGTTGATTTTATCTTTTCATAAAGCCACTAGGGTTTAAATTTATCTTTAGAGTCGGTTAGGGTTTTTGTAGTTTCATGATAAGGTCTGATATTTACCACTATTGTGCATGATATAAGCTCTATTTAGAGTCTATTATATGTGTTTAAAGTATGTCTTAGAGTATTTCTGGTGAAAACCCATTAGCTTTAGGATTTAGATTTCATAAACGCACTAGGGGTTGGTTTTATCTTTTCATAAACCCACTAAGGGTTGGTTTTATCTTTTCATAAACCCACTAGGGTTTAAATTTATCTTTAGAGTCGGTTAGGGTTTTTGTAGTTTCCTGATAAGGCCTGATATTTACCACTATTGTGCCATGATATAAGCTCTATTTAGAGTCTATTATATGTGTTTAGAGTATGTCCTAGAGTATTTTAGGTGAAAACCCATCAGCTTTAGGATTTAGATTTCATAAACCCACGAGGGGTTGGTTTTATCTTTTCATAAACCCACTAAGGGTTGGTTTTATCTTTTCATAAACCCACTAGGGTTTAAATTTATCTTTAGAGTCGGTTAGGGTTTTTGTAGTTTCCTGATAAGGCCTGATATTTACCACTATTGTGCCATGATATAAGCTCTATTTAGAGTCTATTATATGTGTTTAGAGTATGTCTTAGAGTATTTCGGGTGAAAACCCATTAGCTTTAGGATTTAGATTTCATAAACCCACTAGGGGTTGGTTTTATCTTTTCATAAACCCACTAAGGGTTGGTTTTATCTTTTCATAAACCCACTAGGGTTTAAATTTATCTTTAGAGTCGGTTAGGGTTTTTGTAGTTTCCTGATAAGGCCTGATATTTACCACTATTGTGCCATGATATAAGCTCTATTTAGAGTCTATTATATGTGTTTAGAGTATGTCTTAGAGTATTTCGGGTGAAAACCCATTAGCTTTAGGATTTAGATTTCATAAACCCACTAGGGGTTGGTTTTATCTTTTCATAAACCCACTAAGGGTTGGTTTTATCTTTTCATAAACCCACTAGGGTTTAAATTTATCTTTAGAGTCGGTTAGGGTTTTTGTAGTTTCCTGATAAGGCCTGATATTTACCACTATTGTGCCATGATATAAGCTCTATTTAGAGTCTATTATATGTGTTTAGAGTATGTCTTAGAGTATTTCGGGTGAAAACCCATTAGCTTTAGGATTTAGATTTCATAAACCCACTAGGGGTTGGTTTTATCTTTTCATAAACCCACTAAGGGTTGGTTTTATCTTTTCATAAACCCACTAGGGTTTAAATTTATCTTTAGAGTCGGTTAGGGTTTTTGTAGTTTCCTGATAAGGCCTGATATTTACCACTATTGTGCCATGATATAAGCTCTATTTAGAGTCTATTATATGTGTTTAGAGTATGTCTTAGAGTATTTCGGGTGAAAACCCATTAGCTTTAGGATTTAGATTTCATAAACCCACTAGGGGTTGGTTTTATCTTTTCATAAACCCACTAAGGGTTGGTTTTATCTTTTCATAAACCCACTAGGGTTTAAATTTATCTTTAGAGTCGGTTAGGGTTTTTGTAGTTTCCTGATAAGGCCTGATATTTACCACTATTGTGCCATGATATAAGCTCTATTTAGAGTCTATTATATGTGTTTAGAGTATGTCTTAGAGTATTTCGGGTGAAAACCCATTAGCTTTAGGATTTAGATTTCATAAACCCACTAGGGGTTGGTTTTATCTTTTCATAAACCCACTAAGGGTTGGTTTTATCTTTTCATAAACCCACTAGGGTTTAAATTTATCTTTAGAGTCGGTTAGGGTTTTTGTAGTTTCCTGATAAGGCCTGATATTTACCACTATTGTGCCATGATATAAGCTCTATTTAGAGTCTATTATATGTGTTTAGAGTATGTCTTAGAGTATTTCGGGTGAAAACCCATTAGCTTTAGGATTTAGATTTCATAAACGCACTAGGGGTTGGTTTTATCTTTTCATAAACCCACTAAGGGTTGGTTTTATCTTTTCATAAACCCACTAGGGTTTAAATTTATCTTTAGAGTCGGTTAGGGTTTTTGTAGTTTCCTGATAAGGCCTGATATTTACCACTATTGTGCCATGATATAAGCTCTATTTAGAGTCTATTATATGTGTTTAGAGTATGTCTTAGAGTATTTTAGGTGAAAACCCATCAGCTTTAGGATTTAGATTTCATAAACCCACGAGGGGTTGGTTTTATCTTTTCATAAACCCACTAAGGGTTGGTTTTATCTTTTCATAAACCCACTAGGGTTTGGATTTATATTTAGAGTCGGTTAGGGTTTTTGTAGTTTCCTGATAAGGCCTGATATTTACCACTATTGTGCCATGATATAAGCTCTATTTAGAGTCTATTATATGTGTTTAGAGTATGTCTTAGAGTATTTCGGGTGAAAACCCATTAGCTTTAGGATTTAGATTTCATAAACCCACTAGGGGTTGGTTTTATCTTTTCATAAACCCACTAAGGGTTGGTTTTATCTTTTCATAAACCCACTAGGGTTTAAATTTATCTTTAGAGTCGGTTAGGGTTTTTGTAGTTTCCTGATAAGGCCTGATATTTACCACTATTGTGCCATGATATAAGCTCTATTTAGAGTCTATTATATGTGTTTAGAGTATGTCTTAGAGTATTTCGGGTGAAAACCCATTAGCTTTAGGATTTAGATTTCATAAACCCACTAGGGGTTGGTTTTATCTTTTCATAAACCCACTAAGGGTTGGTTTTATCTTTTCATAAACCCACTAGGGTTTAAATTTATCTTTAGAGTCGGTTAGGGTTTTTGTAGTTTCCTGATAAGGCCTGATATTTACCACTATTGTGCCATGATATACACTCTATTTAGAGTCTATTATATGTGTTTAGAGTATGTCTTAGAGTATTTCGGGTTAAAACCCATTAGCTTTAGGATTTAGATTTCATAAACCCACTAGGGGTTGGTTTTATCTTTTCATAAACCCACTAAGGGTTGGTTTTATCTTTTCATAAACCCACTAGGGTTTAAATTTATCTTTAGAGTCGGTTAGGGTTTTTGTAGTTTCCTGATAAGCCTGATATTTACCACTATTGTGCCATGATATAAGCTCTATTTAGAGTCTATTATATGTGTTTAGAGTATGTCTTAGAGTATTTCGGGTGAAAAACCCATTAGCTTTAGGATTTAGATTTCATAAACCCACTAGGGGTTGGTTTTATCTTTTCATAAACCCACTAAGGGTTGGTTTTATCTTTTCATAAACCCACTAGGGTTTAAATTTATCTTTAGAGTCGGTTAGGGTTTTTGTAGTTTCCTGATAAGGCCTGATATTTACCACTATTGTGCCATGATATAAGCTCTATTTAGAGTCTATTATATGTGTTTAGAGTATGTCTTAGAGTATTTCGGGTGAAAACCCATTAGCTTTAGGATTTAGATTTCATAAACCCACTAGGGGTTGGTTTTATCTTTTCATAAACCCACTAAGGGTTGGTTTTATCTTTTCATAAACCCACTAGGGTTTAAATTTATATTTAGAGTCGGTTAGGGTTTTTGTAGTTTCCTGATAAGGCCTGATATTTACCACTATTGTGCCATGATATAAGCTCTATTTAGAGTCTATTATATGTGTTTAGAGTATGTCTTAGAGTATTTCGGGTGAAAACCCATTAGCTTTAGGATTTAGATTTCATAAACCCACTAGGGGTTGGTTTTATCTTTTCATAAACCCACTAAGGGTTGGTTTTATCTTTTCATAAACCCACTAGGGTTTAAATTTATCTTTAGAGTCGGTTAGGGTTTTTGTAGTTTCCTGATAAGGCCTGATATTTACCACTATTGTGCCATGATATAAGCTCTATTTAGAGTCTATTATATGTGTTTAGAGTATGTCTTAGAGTATTTCGGGTGAAAACCCATTAGCTTTAGGATTTAGATTTCATAAACCCACTAGGGGTTGGTTTTATCTTTATAACCACTAGGGTTGGTTTTATCTTTTCATAAACCCACTAAAGGTTGGTTTTATCTTTTCATAAACCCACTAGGGTTTAAATTTATCTTTAGAGTCGGTTAGGGTTTTTGTAGTTTCCTGATAAGGCCTGATATTTACCACTATTGTGCCATGATATAAGCTCTATTTAGAGTCTATTATATGTGTTTAGAGTATGTCTTAGAGTATTTCGGGTGAAAACCCATTAGCTTTAGGATTTAGATTTCATAAACCCACTAGGGGTTGGTTTTATCTTTCATAAACCCACTAAGGGTTGGTTTTATCTTTTCATAAACCCACTAGGGTTTAAATTTATCTTTAGAGTCGGTTAGGGTTTTTGTAGTTTCCTGATAAGGCCTGATATTTACCACTATTATGCCATGATATAAGCTCTATTTAGAGTCTATTATATGTGTTTAGAGTATGTCTTAGAGTATTTCGGGTGAAAACCCATTAGCTTTAGGATTTAGATTTCATAAACCCACTAGGGGTTGGTTTTATCTTTTTATAAACCCACTAAGGGTTGGTTTTATCTTTTCATAAACCCACTAAGGGTTGGTTTTATCTTTTCATAAACCCACTAGGGTTTAAATTTATCTTTAGAGTCGGTTAGGGTTTTTGTAGTTTCCTGATAAGGCATGATATTTACCACTATTGTGCCATGATATAAGCTCTATTTAGAGTCTATTATATGTGTTTAGAGTATGTCTTAGAGTATTTCGGGTGAAAACCCATTAGCTTTAGGATTTAGATTTCATAAACCCACTAGGGGTTGGTTTTATCTTTTCATAAACCCACTAAGGGTTGGTTTTATCTTTTCATAAACCCACTAGGGTTTAAATTTATCTTTAGAGTCGGTTAGGGTTTTTGTAGTTTCCTGATAAGGCCTGATATTTACCACTATTGTGCCATGATATAAGCTCTATTTAGAGTCTATTATATGTGTTTAGAGTATGTCTTAGAGTATTTCAGGTGAAAACCCATTAGCTTTAGGATTTAGATTTCATAAACCCACGAGGGGTTGGTTTTATCTTTTCATAAACCCACTAAGGTTGGTTTTATCTTTCATAAACCCACTAGGGTTTGGATTTATATTTAGAGTCGGTTAGGGTTTTTGTAGTTTCCTGATAAGGCCTGATATTTACCAACTATTGTGCCATGATATAAGCTCTATTTAGAGTCTATTATATGTGTTTAGAGTATGTCTTAGAGTATTTCGGGTGAAAACCCATTAGCTTTAGGATTTAGATTTCATAAACCCACTAGGGGTTGGTTTTATCTTTTCATAAACCCACTAAGGGTTGGTTTTATCTTTCATAAACCCACTAGGGTTTAAATTTATCTTTAGAGTCGGTTAGGGTTTTTGTAGTTTCCTGATAAGGCCTGATATTTACCACTATTGTGCCATGATATAAGCTCTATTTAGAGTCTATTATATGTGTTTAGAGTATGTCTTAGAGTATTTCGGGTGAAAACCCATTAGCTTTAGGATTTAGATTTCATAAACCCACTAGGGGTTGGTTTTATCTTTTCATAAACCCACTAAGGGTTGGTTTTATCTTTTCATAAACCCACTAGGGTTTAAATTTATCTTTAGAGTCGGTTAGGGTTTTTGTAGTTTCCTGATAAGGCCTGATATTTACCACTATTGTGCCATGATATAAGCTCTATTTAGAGTCTATTATATGTGTTTAGAGTATGTCTTAGAGTATTTCGGGTGAAAACCCATTAGCTTTAGGATTTAGATTTCATAAACCCACTAGGGGTTGGTTTTATCTTTTCATAAACCCACTAAGGGTTGGTTTTATCTTTTCATAAACCCACTAGGGTTTAAATTTATCTTAGAGTCGGTTAGGGTTTTGTAGTTTCCTGATAAGGCCTGATATTTACCACTAGTGTGCCATGATATAAGCTCTATTTAGAGTCTATTATATGTGTTTAGAGTATGTCTTAGAGTATTTCGGGTGAAAACCCATTAGCTTTAGGATTTAGATTTCATAAACCACTAAGGGTTGGTTTTATCTTTTCATAAACCCAATAAGGATTGATTTTATCTTTTCATAAACCCACTAGGTTTAAATTTATCTTTAGAGTCGGTTAGGGTTTTTGTAGTTTCCTGATAAGGCCTGATATTTACCACTATTGTGCCATGATATAACTCTATTTAGAGTCTATTATATGTGTTTAGAGTATGTCTTAGAGTATTTCGGTGAAAACCCATTAGCTTTAGGATTTAGATTCATAAACCCACTAGGGGTTGTTTTATACTTCAAAACCCATAAGGGTTGGTTTTATATTTTCATAAACCCAACAGGGGTTGGTTTTATCTTTTCTTAAACCCACTAGGGTTTAGATTTATCTTAAGAGTCGGTTACGGTTTTTGTAGTTTCCTGATAAGGCCTGATATTTACCATTACTGTGCCATGATATAAGCTTTATTTAGAGTCTATTATATGTGTTTAGAGTATGTCGTAGAGTATTTCGGG